>PVJI01002887.1:6628-113373 GCA_004026765.1 Micronycteris hirsuta
GAAGGACCGACATACCCCACGACAGTTATGTACCTTTTCTGCAGTAGTTTACTGAAAATATGTTTGATTTGGGGAAAAAGAATTATGGTGTATTACAGAGAACCAGCTCATTTTAATTACTGTCCTTCCAATTAAATAAAGAAATGCTAAATTTATGGAGGATATATTAATCATTCTCAGTTTGAAAAACTGGATTACTTTATTATTTAAAATAGTTATTTCTTTTTCTGTTGGTTTTACTTACTTTTTTTATTGTTGTTCAGTTACAGTTGTCTTCATTTCCCCCATTTATTATTTGTAATAGTTCTTATTGTTTGATAAATCCAAACTCATATATTAATTTCTAATTGTCTTTAATGATAAAAAATGACACATTGGTTAGATCCATTTGTCTGGCAAAGGTAGCCCTTTGGGATAGACTGAAAATTAATCAACTTCACTTGTGTTGTTTGGTATTTTATGCTGCTCAGGAGGTGGTCATGACAAAAAGTGAAGCGAAGGCCCACTAACAAATAGGACTGGGTTGGTGAGAGAGAAGCAGAATTAGGAAAGCAGACTCTTGTGCCATTCACCTTCAGTTCAAAGCCTACTTCTACCAGTTTGTACCTGATATGATCTTCAGTAAGGTCCTTAATATTTCAGTCTCTTCGTCTCTAAAATGGAAGTAATTGTATATCTAACTCTTAAGCTTATTGTGACAATTGAGATAATATTGTGTAGTGTTTGAAATTTTGATTGTCACATGTGAGATGTGGTAGTTCTTTTGATCATTTTTTAATCTCTATCAATAATGTTTGCTTATTATAGCAGTAGGCATTTTTTTTTCACTCTGGATGTGCCGTCAATTCTTTGTCACCTGTTGCAAAGAATATGGTCCACACCATGGACACTATTCCTACCTGATCACTGTACACACAGAGTCTGTTATCTTCCTAGTATTTAGTACAGCAATCTTATTTGTATGAAAAGAAACTGTGGGCCAGACAGTTATCTCCTTAAGGTCATAAAGCTGGAAACTGGGAGTCTAATTTTGACTGTTGCTCTACTGATGGATTCTTTGGCAGTACCTGTTTTTAATGGCTTAAGTTTGCATGTTTTTCTTCATTTTTGAATAATGAAATCCTTCAGTCTAAGCACCATGTAGTAAATGTATGAAATGTTAGCATGGGTATACGTTGTTTTGGTTTTCCCTGGAGAAATGTGAACTCTGAAATGCAATTCATGGGATTATCTTTCTGTCGATAGCTGTTATGAAACTGGATATATGAAGTCTGTCTAGAAGGTATCTAGTCATGTAGTATGAAAAATAAAGACATTTACTGAAGAAGATATAAGAGGCAATAAACATTGTACATAGGACAATGACTCCTCAGTCCCCTTCAATGTAGGCACTTTGGGACCTCACACAGTTCTCCCAGTCACCATTGCTGCCCTGTCATATTTGCCCGAATCTCATTGATGCTCTGAAATCTCTTTCCTTTTGAAGGTGATTTTAATTTTGGTAAAAGCCAGAAGTAACAGGGCACTAAATCTGGGCTGCACAGGGGCTGAGTCTCCTGGTGATTTGATGTTTCACAAAAAAACTACATGAAATATGATGCATGGCTGTGTGTGCTGTCATGATGAAGCTGCCAATCACAATCTGCCCATAGCTGTGGCCTTCTGAGTCATGCATATAGTTTCCATGGAGGAATGTTCAAGCTTAACAAAAAATTGATACAGATTCACTGCTCTAATTACTTTGTTATTTTGAATGTGACGGCCACACAGTGCATGTGCTCACTCAACATCGTCTACCACTCCTACTGACTAGTACAGTGAGGTTGTCATTGTTCACACATGTGCATTCCAGTCCACTCTCCTTGCCTTTCAGGTTATAATTGTTCTCATTATATTAAGGATGGCTGGACTTTTTCTGGGCAGGCATTGTATATGTGCCCTAACATGTGATAAAAGTTACACTAGATAATTGTGGGAGATAAGGTTAATGACAAGAAAATGACTCAGGGATGGTCTTTGGCCATTGTTAATAGGAGACATAGGCTTCAAAATAAATTAATGATAGGAATGTAATATTTTCTGTTTAAGATTTGATTTATTTATTTTTTGAGAGCGGGGAAGAGAGAGTGAAAGGGAGGGAGAGAAACATCAATGTGTGGTTGCCAATTGCATGTCCCCTACTGGGGACATGGCCCACAACCCAGGCAGGTGCCCTGACTGAGAATCGAAGTAGCGACCCTTTGCTTTGCAGGCTGGCACTCACTCCACTGATTCAGAGCAGCCAGGGCAGAATGTAATGTTTTCAAATTGTCCACTTTCCACATAAAGTTAGAATGTACTATTCCCTAATTGTCTACTTTTAAAGTAAAGATCTGGCAAATGTGGAATGGGAAATTCTTTCATTTTCAGTACACTGTGATTGCTAAAAGTTTTAAGATTCCTTCATTCCTGCAGCTTTTAGCTGAATATTATTGATTCTTCTCACTCAGCTCTTAATTCATAGATTCATGTCTCCACAAACATACGTTTTCATAAAACATTTAAAAATGCATGTCTACTTTATGCATTTTGTAAAATTATATTTGTTTTAAATGAATAATATCTATAGTACTGTTAATTATGACAAAATTAATAATTCTTCATGTGTTTTTATTGTTATCTGCCATCAGTACCTATAAGTTCACTATCTGATGCCCTTGTTTTCAAACACAGTGTTCAGCGCATTATTTTATCCAGTCCAGTCTGGTTGTCCTCACTTCTGAATATGAGTTACATGGTCTATTCCACAAATTAAATACCTGATTCCTCTGGTTCAACTAATCACAGCACTTACCTCCTTCATAATCTTGTTTACCTGTTTTAATTATTCCTGATACCAGCTTTGAGAATACTGAACAGAGCTAACATTCCAGACTGGAGCCTTTCATTTACTTAATATGCATTCTATTAAGGTGTGCATTTTGCTTTCTAAATGCTCTCGAGTTACTTTGAAATATTCTCTTTGGTGTCCTCAACCTGTTTCTAGCTTCCTGAGGGTAGGAAAAGGTAATGGATTTGTTTTGTTTCCTTGACAACATCATTGGGTATTTAGTTCAAGCTATTTCCTGACTAATTTCCTCAGTAGAGAAATGTTCAGAATGTGAGGATTTATTTTAAATTATTTTACATAATAGGTAAGTGCAGGGGTTGGGAGACTTATGATCTGTTTAAAAATCCCAAGCCAAATGTATTTGTTATTAGTATGGAGTATATCATTGTTGAACTCTGTACCTTTGCCTATTCCTTATTTTTTTAATCCTGAAAAATGGGAACAGTTCCTAGAAATTTTAGGCAATGAAGATTGTACTTGTAGCCTTGATTGTTTTCCACCTCTCTTGGCAAAGGGAGTCCTATTTGGCTATGTGTTTTAGTAGTTCTGCATTTGGACGACTATTGATTTTCCCAATTTGGTTCAATATTTTATACAAGTTATTTTTTCTTGAAATGAGAATGAACATTCCAAGATCAGTGAGAGAAATGCTTCACAGAAATAATTAGCTTTTCTGTAAAAGGAAAGGCTGATGAACAAATACTGTCTTGATAAATCAAGTTGTTAATCCATGAATTTGTATGAGTCTCACTGGCTGAGAGTCTGTTGTCACTCAGTAGGTCAAATCTAATCCATGTATCTATAGTCTTAACTGCTCATTTCCACATTGGCTTAACTCTGTGTATTTAAGCATTGCATGTTTTTATAGATCTAAGCTTGAGTATGTTATTAAAAGCTTTATCCATTATCTTTACTTTCCAATGAAAAAAAGTGATGACTTGTAGTGAATACATGTAAATTTGCATCAGGGTCATGTGGGCCCACACCTGTGCAGACTATATTAATGACAATCAAAATACTAGAAAGCAAAGCTGCAGTTTCATTTATACTTTTCACTAATCTTCATATGAATAAAGGCAACAGATACAACTAACACTTCCCTAAAGCATGACTACATTGATTACATAGAATATTTTAATTGTGAATTGTTAATTCAACATCTAAATATCCTTCCTTTTTCCTTATTGTTTTAATTTGCTGTATCAAGACTGACCACTTTTCAGTATATAATTATTTATGAGAGGGGACATAAATAAAGTATGTTCTAAGTTTTCTTAATATTTCCAATTCTCACTTTATTACATTTTCTCCAATAACCAAGTAATGGAAGAGAGAAATAACAGTGATTTTCTTGAAGGACAATATTATGGGATATTATTTTCATTGTTATAAAATAAATGTAATGCTTGTGACAGTTGTCAGGCTGTCCAGTCTTAGATCAAAGCCAGGCAGCTTTGTAGTCCAAATTGGAGGTGACCTGGATATATTCCCCATTCATGTTTTCTTATGCAAACCGCATTCCTTTCTTGTCTTTTTCTTTGTTTCTACATTTTCTTTCCCCTTTGTTTCCCATTCCCTGCCTTCTTCCTATGTTCTCTCTCTTTCCTATACAAATTTGTACCAAGAGGAAAACTATAACTTGTTCTGAAAGAGGGAAACTCTAAATCTGTATTTGTTTTTAAAATCTACCCCCATGGGGTATTATTTATGATTATGCTGAAATTGCCAAATAGTTTTGCTTTCTAAACAACTCAAGAAGCAAAATTTTATTTGCCCTAACTCCAAGGATCTACCTACATGTATAATTTCCTGTAATTTCTTCAAATTTAAATAATACCTGAAGATGCCATTCTTTTCAAAACACCCTTCTCTTTAATGTAGTAGTCACAATAATGAATATATGGTGACCTGAAGCCTAATTAGTTCATAATACTTCAAATTCCATTGAATGAATACATTGTGTAATTTTTAGTTCCTGCTTGCTTCATTTATTCATCAGTTATTAATCCAAACAGTTCTTGAGCATCTGTTATATTATGTTCTGCTTGGGTTAGGGCTAAAACAGTAAATAAAAAAGGTTTCTGAAATGGACGGGTTCACAGTCTAGTTAGAGAGACAAGTGTGTAAATGAATAAATAATACTATTGTGTGGTAGTAAGTAGTATAGCCAGGGTGAAACAACTGTTCTGGGAATAGTAACTGCCTGAGACACTTGAGAAGGCCTAACATTGGGAGCAGTAATTTTTTTCTGAAGAATGAATAGGGATTATTGAGGTAGAGAAAATAGTAAAGTATATTTCAGGCAAAGGGGTCAATGCATGCATGGAAAGCACAGTTACATGATGGTGTTAGGAATGTTTATTGCAGTGTGGGAGAGAGACATTAAAACCAGCCATTTTGTGTAGTACTAATGTGGGTTCAGATACAACAGACGCATAGGAAAAATATTCATAATTGTGCCTCTTCTGGGAAAACTTAATAGCACAGACAGCCATAGTGCTTAAAAGAGTACTTCCTGAGGTGAATGACTTCAATGATAACAATAATAGCCTCTAACATTTAGCAAAAGGTTATTTTGTGCTATCCACTGTGCTAAGAACATCACATGCATTCACATTTAATCCTCACAATCTTCTGAGGTAGGTACTACTATTGAAATCTAAATTAAGAAAAAAAACTGAGGTTCCAAGTGATTAAAAACTCTTCTAAGCTCTCATAGAAATGGCAGGCCTGGGATTTGATCCCAGTCAGCCTTACTCTACATCCTTTGTCCACATATATATTCCATTCAGTGAGCTAGCTTGTATATTGCAGTGGAAATGAACAATATAAGTATGAAAGCTTACACAGCCTCTCTCCTTATGGATTTTACATTCCAAGACTTGTGCAAGGCAACTAATAAATAATTATAGAGTAAAATGTTATATGTTCGCTGTCCTGGAGATACTTTTAAGATACTGGGGTCATATTTATAATTTTGAGGAAGCCACTGGATTTAGTGCAAAAGATATAGGTTCAAACCCTACTTTTGTTTCTTATTACCTCTGTAACTTTCAACAAGTTACCTAGGTTCTTTGATGCTGAATATTCTGTAAATTCAGTTTAGTAATAACTCTTTTACAGAGGTGTTATGAAGACTAAATAAAATCAACCCAATGAGTTATACAAAGCACTGACTGTTGAATATCTTCAAATAATAGCAAAAACATCCTATCATTGGTTTTCTGTATTGATTTCTGTCTATTCATATTAATAGTAGTGGACAGAAATGCCTTGGAGGCACTCAGTCAGGCCCTGGAGTAAGCTCCCAAAGCCATTTATTCCCTTTAGGAGCCAATGTTGTGGCTGGAGGAACACTTGTGGTTCTTATTATGACTGCAAGATGCACCTCAGTAGCAACCATCAGGGAGCTTTGAAAAAAATCAAGGCTTATTACCCATAGGTCCTGGAGGGTGCACCCCTGAGGCCCACAAAAAGTCACAACAGAGAGAGACAAAGAAAGTAGGACCTGGGATTCCGCCTTTATTGGGGTGCCTAGGATTTAAGGAGTTCCTTCTTTATTGGTGAATTTAAAACATAAGAGCAGGAATTAAAGTTCAGGAATGGAAAATCAAGAGATCAAACAGTAATCTAAGTAAATCAGACCTGTATAAATAGGAGAACTTCCTGGGTGGGGTGGCTGCCTCTTTATCTAGTCCTCCTGATGGCTATGTGTTTATTGGAGATGGATGTCTTCGATGTGCATGCCTGGGCAATCAAAAGCTTAATGCCAGACACTTACATTAATATCAAAAAAGTTAATTGTCAGGAACTTACACTACAGTTGGAAAGAACATGGCATTTGAAGTGAGACAAAACTTATGGTGACGTTGGAAACCTGGAGTCTTAGTTGCCTAAGCTATAAATACCACCAGCTTTTTGGAGTGTCTACACATTCCTTATACATGTTTCCTGGGTCTTTAGAAGGAACCATTCCAGAATAGGTAGCATTAGGCCTTGAAGAATGAGTAAGAGTTCACTTCAGAAACATAGTTTCTGAAATAACAGTATGGTGCTTTGAGAAGCCTCCTGAGGAAAACCTGTGAAATTTCTTAACAGAGTTTCTGATGATGAAGCATTGCCTTGGTGTGTTACATGGGCATCTTTACAAGCAGAAGGAGGCAGTTGTGGATTAAAACAGAGAAAACTAAAGGGACTAGAACAAAATACCCTCCTTTCTTTTCATGTGTTTATTGAGCAGAAAATAGGGAAAGAGGGGGTGGATAGACATTCTGTTCTTGCTTGTCAGTTTTCTTTTGAAGAGGAATGCACAGATTGAATAACACGAGAAACTCATGTTCCCAGTTGGCTGTCATTTAATAGTTTTCATGTCCGCTTTTTATAGGCATTTTGTCTTCTTCCTGCTGTCAGCTGTCACTTTGTTCACATGTCATTGTGACTACCATAACTCAGTAGTCAGGGCCCAAGAGCTGGCATTAAAGAAATTGAAGCCTGCACCACTTTGGTTTCTAAGTTACTGGATTAGCCTGGATGTATGAAGCTTCCAAAATCAATAGGCAAACAGCAGCTACATCCAGGAGGACATTTGGTTGAGTTTAGAGAGGCAGCAACATTACCTGTGGCTTCCACCTGGTTTGGAAGAGATGGACTATGCCAAGGAAAAGACTTAGGAAAGAGAGTTCGCATAAACTTGGACTTAGAATCTGTTGTGTGGCTCTGGTTGGGTGGCTCAGTTCGTTGGAGTGTTGTCCCATGCATTAAAAGGTTGTGAGTTGGATCCCAGGTCAGGACAAATGCCTAGGTTGTGGGTTCAGTCTCCAGTCAGAGTGCATACAGGAAGCAACTTATAGATGTTTCTCTCTAATATTGATGTTTCTTTCTGTCTCTCTTCCTTTCCTCTCTCTCTAAAATCAATAAACATATCCTTGAGTGAGCATTAAAAAAAAAAAAAGCCCTGGCTGGTGTGGCTCAGTGGATTGAATGCCGGCCTGTGAACCAAAGGATCACTGGTTTGATTTCCAGCCAGGCCATGCCTGGGTTGTGGGCCAGATCCTCAGTAGGGGGAGCATGAGAGGCAACCACACACTGGTGTTTCTCTCCCTCTCTTTCTCCTTTGCTTCCCCTCTTTCTGAGAAACAAAAACAAAAACAAAATGAATCTGCTGTGTGAACTTGGACAAACAGTTTAATGTCACTCTTTGTTCTGAGGTATACTATTGTTTAACGATACCTGCTTTGCACTATTGTGAAAACTAACTTAGCACAGTTCCTTTGCTTGGGTAGACATTCAAGAAATATGAAATATTTTCTACAATCCCACTTCGTGATAAAGGAACATGTGTGGTTAACTATTAAAAATTCCCCAAGGTCTTAATATTTTAAGTTGTTTACTGTTGAAGGCACAGAGGTAAAGAGTCTACAAAAATTACATTGGATAGGAGTGTACAATTTAGTCACTTTGAGTGGATTAGGAAATGCTGATTGAGTAATAGTAGGAAATGTACTTGAGGGGTTTACAACTGGGAATGAAGTTGGGAGAATTGTTCAGATCATTCTTCAAAAATAAATTCTGGAGGTTAAGGTTGTATCCAACTGGCATTTGGGAGCCTTGGTGGATCTCGAAGGGTGATGTTTGGGACAAACTGATCTGGCAGCTGGACAGAGAAACTTTGGGCAGGGACATGCCTGTTTTAGCAATCAAGGGGTGGGTGATAACAGCTTAGAGACTGTGTTAATGGCAGTGGACATAGAAAGGAGGAGGCACATCTTAAAGGGTCAGTGAGTATTAACTATGGAGGGAGCCAATTAATCTAAGGAAGTGGAAAATGGCCTTGATGATGGAGAAATAGTAAGGAGCCTTTTTGAGATGCAGTGTATTATTTCTATTATTTTTTGTGTGTTTACTTTTTTTAAATTACTTTATTGTTCTTCAATTACAGTTGTCTGCATTTTCTCCCCTCCCCCCCACCCCATGCAATCCTCCCTCCCTCCCTTGCCTCCACCTTCCCCCTTGGTGTTTTTATGATACGTTGGGATGTATAATTGGGGATAAATTTTAGGCAACTAAAATATATATACAAGAAAATGCAAGCCTTCTAGAAGTGTCACTGAGGAGGGGAACCAGAAGCATATTATGTAGTCATGGTTAACACGTTAAGGGCAGAGCCGATTTTGCTGGGCTTTCCGTTCAGGTCGCAGGCTGGCGACCACTCGACGGGTGTTGCGTTAGGGTATAAACAGGCGCACAATGGTGCAGTCAATGCAAAACTTCTTTAAAATTACAACGTTTATTTTTTAACCTTGATACTGCCGGTCCCATGAACCAATGTCATGCAAACGAAAAGTTCACTGTCAGTCCCTAGGGACTGATGCCACACTTAACGTGTTAATGGCAAAGGGAGCAAAAGAGGTAGAAAATCAGAAATGATGATCAGTGGTTGATATTTGATAATAGGTCAGGAGAGATAATAGGTCAAGAGAATGGAAAAGAATTTTAGGGAAATTTAGGAGTAAAACTAGCAGTTTCAGTGAAGCAATATATCTGAGAATTGGTTTGTTGGGGATTAAAGATGGAGTGTGATGTGTTTCTTGGCTTTTTTCTTAATTTTTTTCATAATTTTTTTGTTTCAGGTTTTTAGACTTATTACTTTTGTTGTGTACTTTTTTGCCTCTACTTCCCCCATAGCTTCCTACTTCCCTCATGATAAATCATATTTTTATCTTTTATTTTTCCTAATCCTTTCAGCAATCCTGAGCATCCATCTTTTCAACAACTTGAACTAGATCAATTCCACTGCTCTACTCCTCTGAAAGCTAGTTATAGATAGTTGTCAGTTAAAAACAACTTATGTTAAGTGAAATAAGCCAGTCAGAGAAAGACAAATACCATACGATTTCACTCGTATGTGGAATCTAATGAACAAATTGAACTAACAAGCAAAACAGAGATAGACTCATAGATAGAGAGCAGTCTGGCAGCTCTGGGGTAGGGGTTAGGGGGTGGAGGAATCCAGCAAAAAAGTAAAATGACTCATGGTCATGGACAACAGTGTGGTGATGGGGGTGATGGGAGTGTAAGGTAACTAAATGGTAATGGAAAAATACAATATTTTTTTTTAAAAACCTGCTTGCAAGATCCCATCAGCTTTTTCACCAGGGGCTGGCGGGAAGGCTAGGAAGGAGATTGTGCAACTTCATTGTAACTTAAAAAGAATGAACTCAGGAGTCAGAGCTTTTGGTTTGAACCTGGCACTGCCAGTTACTAGCTAGGTGCCCCTCAGCAGGTAATTTATCTTCTTATATGTCAGTTTCCTCATCTGTAAAATAGAAGGGACAGTAATAGTCCCTCATCTGATTTTCATGAGTTTAAAAGAATTAAAATATTTCAAATAGTGGCCTGGCTCATAGTCAATGTTATGAGCATCAGGTGCCGTTAGTTTTTTGTTGTTATTTAAATTTATTATTAACTAGACTTGAAGTATGGCCATAAGTTAGGAACATATCCCACATTTAGACTATTTTATTTTGTTATATTGGAGAAGTTTATTCTCAGAGTTGTTGATTTTATTTTTAAAATAAGATGTTTAATTTAGTCTCTTTAAAGATTGGCACATCAAAAACATTTCAAGAAAGATGGGGATGAGTAGCACTTTATCTAAAGATTATATAAATGACATGAAACTTACATAGAAATTAGGCTGCGTATAGTGCCTTTCAGGCATCAAAATTACTGTAATTAGCTTAAACTATTTCTAATACCAACTTTTTTATGTGAACCAGTGAGCAGTTTTAATGAACATTATTTCTAAAAGAGCACTTTGACATGTCATTTTTTATTGTGTAAATGCTCTGCCTTACACAAATCCTCTAGTGTTTTGTTTTAGAGAATGCCTCATTTTGATTTTGACTAATGCACAAAAAAAGTAACTGAATTCAGTAATTTCCACAGGGTCATTCTCATCTATATTCACTCTTTGTTCTTTAAGTGACCCAGTTTCTGGCAATCCTTCCAAGCTTCACAGAGTAACAAATATCATCTGATATGCTGACCTTATGTCAAATTTACTTCTTTTCCTTCTATTTAATTTTTTTAAATCCATCTTTCATGAGTCACTTGCAAATATGTGTCTGTGTATATGTTAACATGACATTTTTTGTGTTGTGGCTTTGTAACATTTTCCTGAGTTAAGGCAAATGCTGAGTCAAAATCTCTATTGTAAGAAATTCTCTGCATCTAACAAATTTGCAGCACATGGTCTGTGTAAGAGAAAATGCATAGCTGTGGGTGTAGTGGTCTAACTTCAGATGTATACACTGAAACTATGTATTGATCAATTCCTGTATGATCTCTTTTGATCTGAGCAAATTATATTTAAATATTTCTGTTCCTAGCTATGTCCTAAAAGCTACTTATCCTTTGTGTTAGAAGTAAAGCAATGATGTCAGGTCCTACTATTAACTCAGTGTGGTAGGAATGTGTTATCCTCAGGCTGGAATACTGGTAAAAAGGTATGTCTTGAGACAGATCACAAGCTGTCAACATGTTGGAGATGAATTTCTTGTTTTCGTTTGGATTAGTAGGTGGGGCAGTTCCCCAAGTGTGAAATCGACATTTAATCTTTCTTTTTATGAAATGCAAACCCACCAGTGGCTAATTCATGAAAAATCAATGCTCAGCTTTTCTTAAGGTTAAGTTGTTCTCATTTGTCTTGGAGAAAATTTCACTTAGCCTGTGAGTTTATACAATTTGGCAGAAAGGAAAATGTATTTTGAAGTATTAAATTAACTAATTCTTGACCTTTTATTTTGGAATGGTAATGCTAATGTCATTAGCATGTCCTTATGAAAAAATTAGAGGAAATAGATGTGCTGTATATCAAAGGTTACTTACCTTCATTATGTAAGGAACTGGTCATCTTCATGGCTTTTATTCACTCTTTAAGCAGGCTTATTCTTTTTTTTTTTAAGATTTTATTTATTTTATTTTTAGAGAGACAGGAAGGGTGGGAAAAAGAGAGGGAGAGAAGCATCGATGTGTGGTTGCCTCTCACGTGGCCCCCACTGGGGACCTGGCCTGCAACCCAGGCATGTGCCCTGACTGGGAATCAAACCGGCGACCCTTTGGTTCACAGCCCATGCTCTGTCCACTGAGCTATACTACCAGCCAGGGCCAGGCTTATTCTTAAAGATCAGGATATGGACATCCTTTTTTTCCCCCTCCTTAATAATTCGAGATTACAGCCACTGTTTATAGAATGGGGTGCTATCTATACCTTGACAAGTTGTTTCAATCTGTTCCCAAAGAAAATTGTTCAAAAGGAGACATTCAGTTGTTAGTTGCTACATATTGGGGTGGCAAAAATTCCATATGATTTTTTCTATAAAATAAAAGATACACTTTTAATTTTCACCAATAACTTTATTGATTTGTGTATTTTGAGTATGTTGGCTATCTCCCATGTGGTATAATGTTGATTATTCTCAATTACTGTCTTGATTTGACCACTATCAACTTCAGCTGTTCTACCTGACAGTGCAGCATCATCCGGTGAGAAATCTCTAGCACGAAACTTCACAAACCACTTTTGACACGTTCAATCAGTTCCAGTACCTTCTCCACACACTGCACAAATCTTTATTTACATTTTAGTTGTGTTTTTACCTTTCTTGAAATAATAAAGCATAATATGCTGAAAATGTTGCATATTTTCTTCCATCTTTCATATTAAAGTGGCTACACAAAAATTCACCTCTTTTCATAAGTTTTTTAAACACCCACTGATATGACAACTGTTCATAATTCAATTCAATGTAACAAAATTGCTTCAAATGAAGTTAAGACAGCTAAATGCTACTAGAGCCATCTTATGGGGGAAAAAACAAAGGAACTTTTTGGCCAACCCAAAATGTCAGTGTCCACCGCAATGTAATTTGCTTTAATCTCCTAAACTGTAGCATTGCTTATCTTTTTATCCGTCTACTTTGTAGTTTTCTTGGCCCCCAATACAAGTCTTCAGGGTTGCGTGGTAAGCAAGACATCATATATAAGTTTCTAAGGAGAAATTTGTTGGTATTATTGGTTAATGTTAAACATGAGTGAATTTTGTACTTGGTGAAATTGGGAGTCTGTGGGGTCTGTCACCAGTTGCCATCATGAAGCTGGGTATGAAGTTGGACACCTCTTCTGCTTTTAGCATTTTTCTTGGAGCTGCCTGAGGTCCGTGTAAGGAATTTTTAGGTACTTCTATTGGAATTGCTATTTTCTGTGTTTTTTCATGGTTTCCAATATTTTCTTTCTATTTGATTTTGTTGAAAATGCCATGGTTTTAATGTTTTTCCTGTATATATGCTGATTTAGATGATTTTGAAGGCTCTGACAATAACAGACTGTTTTGATTACTGTGGCCTTGTAATACAGTTTGATGTCAGGTATTATGATCCCTCCTATTCTGTTCTTCTTTCTCAAAATGGCTGAGGCTAAAATTTGGGTTCATGTATGGTTACATATATATTTTTGAAATGTGTGTTATATATCTTTAAATTATGTCTTTGCTATTTTAATAGGGATTCTTTTGAATCTCTAAAATGTTTGGGTAACATGGACATGTTGATGATGTTAATTCTTCCGATCCATGAACATGGTACATGCTTTTACTTGTGTCTTCCTTAATTTCTTTCTTCAGTGCTGTGTAGTTTTCTGAGTACAGATCTTTTACCTGTTTGATTAGGTTTATTCCTAGGTACTTTATTTTTTTGTTGCTATACCAAATGGGATTTTTTCCTGATTTCTTTTTCTGATATTTTGTTATTGGTGTACAAAAATGCCTTGAATTTCTGAATATTGACTTTGTATCCTGCTGCTTTGCCAAATTCATTTATTAGGTTGAGAAGTTTTTTTGGTGCAGTCTATAGGGTTTTCTCTGTACACTGTTATGTCATCTGCAAACAATGACAGTTTTGTTTCCTCCTTTCCAATTTGGATGCCTTTTATTTCCTTGTCTGATTGCTGTGGCTAAAACTTCCAATACTATGTTGAGTAGGAGTGGTGAAAGTGGACATCCTTGTCTTGTTTCTGATCTTAGTGGGGAAGCTTTTAGTTTTTGTCCATTGAGTATGATGTTGGCTGTAGGTTTCTCATATACGTCCTTTATCATGTTGAGGTATGCTCCCTCTATTCCCACTTTGTTGAGTGTTTTTATCATAAATGGATGCTATACCTTATCAAATGCTTTTTCCACGTCTGTTGATATGATCATGTGATTTTTGTCTTTTCTTTTGTTTATGTGATGTGTTAAATTTATTGATTTGCAAATATTGTACCATCTTTGCGTCCCTGGGATGAATCCCACATGATCATGCTGTATCTTTTTAACATCTTGATGGATATGGTTTGTCAATATTTTTTTGAGGATATTAGTGTCTATATTCATCAGAGATATTGGCCTGCAGTTTTCTTTCTTTGTTGTGTCTTTATTTGGTTTTGGGTTTATGATGATGCTGTACTCATAAAATGAGTTTGGGAGTCATCATATTTTTGGATATTTTGGAAAAGTGTGAGAAGGATAGAGGTTAGCTCTTCCTTAATTGTTTTGTAAAATTTACGTGTGAAACCGTTGTCCAGGGCTCTAGTGTGCTGGGAGTTGTTTTTTTTTTTTAAACTGCTTCAGTTTCATTAGCTGTTGTTAGTCTGGTCAGGCTTTATGCTTCTTCTTGATTTAGTTTTGGAAGATTGTATTTTTCTAGATATTTGTCCATTTCACTCAGGGTTTCAAATTTCTTGGCATATAGTTGTTTGTAGTAATTTCTTACAGTCCTTTGTATTTCTGTGGTATCAGTTATAGTTTCTCCTCTTTCATTTTTTATTTTATTTATATGAGTCTTCTCCCTTTTTTTCTTGGATAGACTGTTTAAAGACTCATCAGTTTTGTTTATCTTTTCAAAGAACCAACTCGTCAATATTGATCCTTTGGTTTGTTGTTTTAATCTGTGTGTCATTTAATTCTGCTCTGATCTTTGTTATTTCCTTCCTACTACTCTCTCTGGGCTTTGTTTGTTGTTGTTCCTACTGTTCTTATATAATAAAGTTACGTTGTTTATTTGAAATGTTTCTATGTTTTGTAGGTAAGCCTTCATTGGTAGGAACTTCATTGTCAGGATTACCTTTGCTGTGTCCCATAGGTTTTGGACTGTTACCACTCCTTGTTAAAAACCCAATAAGGTTGTGTAGATTTGACTATATTTTCTGTATTTTATTTTTCCAATAGCCTGGGTTTGGTGTGGTGTACCTCTACTCCTGAGAAAGGTGACATATGGCTGTATGGAAAAATTTTGCTTGTTGTGGCAGCAGACTTCATGTTAGGTTTTTATGTGCTATTGACGGATACATCTTCTAGCCTATTCTCCTCAAATAATGTTGATATCCTTAGACTATAGGATATAGTAGAGACTAAGTTGCTCACACCAAGTATGTCATTACTTCTTAGTATTTCCAAACAGACTCATGGTTCATAATAGGCTGTGCTGTTACTTGACAACTTTATATGTTAGTGGAATACATTTATTTGAGGGTACATTTCATGTAAATTTTGAGGACATTATGGTACACCACTAGAGAGAGGGGGAGCGAAAGGAAACACCCCAATTAAAGAAAGGGGAAAGGATGAACAGACACTTCTTCAAGGAGGACATACAGAAGGCCCAGAGACATATGAAAGGATGCTCAGGATCACTAGCCATCAGAGATATGCAAATTAAAACCACAGTGAGATACCAGTTTACACAAGTCAGAATGGCCATAATAAACAAATCAACAAAGAACAAGTGCTGATAAGGATGTGGAGAAAAGGGAACCCTAGTGCACTGTTGGTGGGAATGCAAACTGGTACAGCCACTGTGGAAAACAATATGGAATTTCATAAAAAATCTAAAAATGGAATTGTCTTTTGACCTGGCAATCCTGTTGCTGGGATTATACCCTAAGAATCCTGAAACCACAATTCAAAATAAACCATGCACCAGTATGTTCATAGCAGCACAATTTATAATAGCTAAGAGCTGGAAGCAGCCTAAGTGCCCATCAGTAAATGAGTGGATCAAAAAACTATGGTACGTTTACACAATGGAATACTATGCAGAAGAAAGAAAGAACTCCTACCCTTTGCAACAGCACGGATGGAACTGTAGAGCATTATGCTAAGTGAAATAAGCCAGGCGGTGAAAGACAAAAACACATGATCTCACCTGTAAGTAGAATATAATTAAGAAAATAAACAAGCAAACAAAATATAACCAGAAACATTGAAATAATGAACAAACTGACAGTAACTAGAGGGGAGGAAGAAGAGGGATAATGGGGGAAAATAGGGGAAGGGCTGTCAAAGAACATGTATAAAGGATACATGGACAAAGCCAAAGGGGGTAGGTTTGAGGGTGGGAGGTGAGGGTGTGTGTAGTGGGGAGCCATGGTGGGTTGAAAATGAAGAGAAGTGTACTTGAGCAACAACAAAAGAATAAACTAAGTAATTGGAAAAAAAAAAGAAAACCATTTCATATGTCTCTGAGCCCTCTGTATGTCCTCCTTGGAGAAGTGTCTGTTCAAGTCCTTTGCCCGTTTTTTAATTGGGTTGTCTGTCTTCCTTGAGTGGAGTCATGTGAGTTCTTTATATATTTTGGAGATCAAACCCTTGTCTGAGGTCTCGTCTCATTTGCATTATACCAAGTGAAATAAGCCAGGCAGTGGAAGACAAATACTATAGGATCTCACGTGTAAATGGAACCTAATCAACAAAACAAAGAAGCAAGCAAAATATAACCAGAGACATTGAAATTAAGAACAAACTTACAGTAACCAGTAGGGAGGTGGGAGGGGATAATGGGGGGAAAGTGGGAAGGGCTTATGGGAAAATTTATAAAGGATACAGACATAACCGAGCAATGGTAATATCAAGGGTGGGAGGTGGGGATGTCTGGGGTGGAGAAAATGGAGACAACTGTACTTGAACAATAATTAAAATAAAATAAATCATTATAAGAAACTTGAAAATACAAAGTTAACTTCATAAAGTCATGGTAAATTTGTATTTTGATAGTTTACCCAAATTTGAAGTTATTCTTATCAGGTCAGTTATTGTTGCATAGATGATAGGAAAATTTCCCTTATCATACAAATCCAATTGCCACTTATTTGGAAATAAAAATGAACTAATTTAGTAGGTCCTCAATTAATATGTTTCAAGTGCTTGTCGAATATATTAAATATACAATTGTAAGTCTTTAAGAAAGGATTTAGATAAAAAGTATTATATAATGTAAAACATGATTTTTTTAATGTACATCTGGGTTCTATTGAGCTGTTTTGTAACCGTGTTCAATTTAATCAGGTACTCTGGGTGTGTCATTCTGAGAATCAGTGCTTTGAAATAGAAGGCTGAGGGAAATTTTTCATATTTCTGGACTTCAAACTGCAGGTGGCTCTCTTGATCTTTTTAGTTCTAAGTTTAGGTTAATAACCTCTGTCCCCTAACTGCTTAGAAAAATATTTTTGCTCAGATTATCAGATCTCCTCTTTAAACTTGTAGTAATTGTCTTGGTATTGGATTGTAACCAACACAGCTTTGTTTTTGTAGAAGATGCAATTTGTCATTTTTTCAGTTATAGTTTACATTTAGTAGTATTTTGTAATAGTTTCAGGTGTATAGCATAGTCTTTAGACAATCAGATACTTTACAGAATGCTTCCCCTCATATTTTTAGTACCCACCTGGCACCATACAAAGTTATTACAATATTATTGACTGTATTCCCTATGCTGTACTTTATATCCCTGTGACTATTCTGTAACTACCAATGTGGGCTCTTTAGTCCCTACACCTTCTTCCCCAAGCCCTCCAATCCCCTTCCTCTCTGGAAGGTGGTTTTTAAAAAACAAATTCCTTAGCATTTTTAAGAATACATAAATTTTCCTTTGCATGCTCTAAATGAAGATTTGGTAAATGTCAACTATAGTGTTGATAATGCTTCTAAAAATTATACCAGTATTCTAGCATCATTTTAAAAAGTGTATTAATTCTTCTACTCAGTGTCAGTGTAGCATTCCTCTTTTATGCCATACTTTATTTTGGACACACTTAGTACTCTAGGGATTTTAAAAGTACCAAAATAATTGGATATAAAAACTTGTTGCAACAACTTCAGTTGGAAACATAAGCATCATCTGTACCTTTATTCTAATGTCTATTTCAATAACATTGAGATGATGAAGGTGTGGAGATACATTTATGCAAATTATGTGCAACATTAGAAATAATATAGCCCTTAGTATGGATTGTTGAACTGTCCCTAATAATATTACTTTTATGTTTTTTTTAAACTGAAAATCTAATTCTTCTTTTGCAAAGTAGGTAAAATATATGCAATGGCTACTTTTTTTACGATAATGGATTAGTCTAAAATATGATGAGTGAGATAAAATATTCTGTACAGATACTTCTTGCCAGTACTTAATTGTGTAAAAGATGTAAGCACCAACACGCAAAAGGTTGTTTTCAATAAAAGTCTTATACCAAGACATTCATCAAGTAATGAAATGTAACCCCAATTGTCAAATTCTGTGTGATGTGTGCATTATAAATTTGCTTGTGGTGGAAGTGCTATAAAAAAAGGTAGCAACATCAAACTGACCTGAAGAATGACACATGTGGCATTGCTGCAGCTGGGCTATTGTCTAGGAGATTCACAGAGGAGGCCTCCCAGGAATTATTTGTATGTTCCTTTTGTGACCAGTTTTTGTCCAGAAAGTCAGTGTGTAAATAGTAGCTATTCCTTAGCACCTGCTTCTTTAAGGAGGAGCGAGTCTTTTATTTAGAGAGCATCAGTAGCCATTTCATTCATCACTGCACAAAAGACCTACATAAAGAATGGCCTTCCAGTGACACCAACGAAACCAGAGTTTCCAGCAAGTGTGGCGTTTGCAAACACTAAGTCTGCCTGTTTCTTTTTTGCTTTTCATGCATTTACATCCAGGTCCTTATTTCAAGGAAAAAATGATTTAGAATAATAACGTGAACAGTTCTAAAATGCAATATTTTAAATTTAAAAAGCTGTATTATGTGAGTAGCTGTGGCAATGCCATATATAAACTTGGTCATTTGCATAAATATTACTTTAATCTTCTTAAGGCGTTAGGAAATTAGTTGTATAGAAGTCACAATGACAAGATATTCCATAGAATATCTTGGAAAAATGATTATAGGATTGTTTTCAATATGCCTCTTGTACTAGCATTTAAATGGTTTTTTGTATTTCTTTCATGGCTAATCATCTTCAATAACGTCTACACTACTTCCCAGCTCTCTTATTGGCCATTGGCAGTATGATGCCTTTCTTTGCTACTCTGTTAAAATTACCTTCTCTCTGGTCTCTAGGTACTAACACCCAACCTTCTCTGTTAGCTTTTTCTTATCATTCGTTATCATTATATTATGCTTGACAGGATCTTCTTGATACATACTCTGTCATTTTTTTAAATCAGTGGTTTTAGTACATACAAGAGTTGTGCAGCCATTACCACAATGAGACTTTAGAACATTGTCATAACCCAGAAAGAAACCAGGTACCTGACAGCAGTCATCCCTCACTTTTCATCCTCAATAATCTGCCCTCATAATCACTGAACTACCTCTCTGTGTGAATTTGCCTATTCTGGGCATTTCATAAAAATGAAATCACATAATTTCTCATCTGTTGTGTCAAGCATCTTTCATTTAGCATATGTATTCAAGTTTAATCTATGTTGTAGTATGTATCAGTATTTAATTTCTGTTTATGGATGAAAATATTCAACTTTGTAATATACTACATATTGTTTATCTGTTCATCAGTTGATGGACATTTGGGTTGTTTCTACTTTTTGGTTCTTCCAAATAGTAGTGCTATTGAAATTTATGTGGAAGTATTTGGGTGAATACTTGTTTTCAGTTTTGGGGTATATAACTAGGAGTGGGAATTTCTCAGCTCCATGGTGATTCTGTGTTTAATACTTTAAGGAACTGTCAAACTGTTTTCCAAAGTAGCTGTAGGATTTTATATTCCCACCAGCAATATAAGAGATATTGAACTTCTCCACATCTTCCTTAATACTTGTCATTGTCTGTATTTTGATTGTAGTCATCCTAAAGGGTATGGGGTAGTACAGTGTTGTGGTTGTGAATTGCATTCCCCTGTGGCTGTTAATTAAGCAGGTTTTCCTTTATTTTAAAGGTATGTGTATGTGTGTGTATGAGTGGTCTGTCCAGAAGGTATCCAGCTGTGTACTATGAAAAATAGAGACATTTATTGAAGAAGATACAAGATACAAGCAACATTGTTCATAGGACAATGATACCTCAATCCCCTTCAAAGTAGGCACCTTGGGACCTCACACAGTTCTCCCAATGGCCATCAGCTGCCCTGTTTTGTTTTCCTAAATGTCATTGACAGTATGAAATTTCTTCCATTTCAAAGGTGATTTTAGTTTTGGGAAAAGCCAGAAGTAATAGGGCACCTAATCTGGGCTGTAGTGGGGCTGAGTCACCTGGGTGATTTGATGTTTCACCAAAAAACTCTGCATCAGACATGATACCTGAGCAGGTGTGTTGTCATGGTGAAGCTGCCAATCACCAGTTGCCCATAGCTGTGGCCTTCTGAATAGTTTTACCAGTGGAATGTTCAAGCTTAACACAAAATTTGATGCAGATTCATTGCTCTCCTTGCTCGGTCACTTTGAATGCGATGGCCACATAGTACACATGCTCACTCAATGGCGTCTACTGTCCCCACCATGCACATTCAAGTCCACTCTCCTTGTCTGTCAGGTTGCATCAATGTCATGCAAACCATTCTTCTATTTTCTTTTTTAAAGATTTTATTTATTTATTTTCAGAGAGAAGGGAGGGAGAAAGAACAATGTATGGTTGCCTCTCACATGGCCCTCACTGGGGACCTGGCCCGCAACCCAGGCATGTGCCCCGACTGGGAATCGAATGGGGACCCTGTGGTTCCCAGCCCACGCTCAATCCACTGAGCTACACCAGCCGGGCCCATTCTTGTATTTTAACAATGGCTGGGCTTTTCCAGATAGATCTCATACATATAGTACCTCAAATTTCCTTATTAAGGAGACAATTAGATTAACCCCATTTGATATTTAGTGAAATGTTTTTTTCATGGTATCATAAAAACACAGTAGTGTCATTGTATTATGACAGTACAGCTAATAATTCTGAATTGAGTCATGGATTAAATTTTAGTGAGTAGAGAGAGATATACTGAAAATAATTTTAATACATTAAAGTATACTTAAGAGACTTCTTATCTTTATTTAGCATATGTTTGAGCTTTGACTTTATTTCCTATTTTCTGATTTATTCAGGACTTTAAGATATTTGTCCAGCTAAGTAGTAGTTTTTATTTTGTCTATATGTATACATTGATGTTGACTTGTTCTGGATGAACCACCCCTTGCACTATTTCTCAGCTCCAGTGTATAAGTTTGAGTCACACTATTTAAGAGGACATTAGGTATTTCCTGTATTCAGTGTGTCCACAGGTCCCACAGGGGAAGCATTTGTTTGGAGGTCATTGGCTTTTGGAGCTCTGAAAACAGTTTTCATATTTAGTTTTTTACCACAATGTGAAATGATAAAATTTTGAGGAAATGACCTTACGATATTTTCATTACAACCTATGGGGAAGAAGAAAACCAAAACTTTCACAATGCTATATAAAAAGTTAAAGAAGTAATGAAAAAAAAACATACTTCTATACAACTTGCTTGTAGCTTACCTCCCCTCCCAATGATGTTTTTTATAGCATAATGTATGTCTTTTTGTTCAGCATCATTCAATTTGGGGGCAGACTTCATATATCAAGTCTTGTAAATAGAATTTTTATTGCGAATGCTAGTTGTGTTTTTCTGCTTTCTTTAGTCAATACACATTTATTAAGTTCCTAGTTTTTTCTAGGCACTGTGCTGCATGCTGGGAATACAGAAATATGACTCTCTGTTCTTAGGGAATTCTAGTGGATATTGTAGACAGGTAAATAGATTATTATAGTAATGTTGCTGAACCAAGAGTGGGGTTCAGGTGCTTGCTGCCACCAAAAGGTAAAACCTAGAGGCAGAGGCTGGTGAGAAAGGAAAGAAGGTTTTATTTGTATGCTGAATGATCTGGGAAAATGGGGAACTCCCCATCTCAAAACTGATTTCTTCAGCAAAATCCAGACAATGCCCACCTGTCCTCAGCAAGATCAAAATAAAAGATAGTTCACAAAATTCCTGCTCCATTTCAAAATGCCATCATTTGGAGCCTGAGGTGGCTGCTAATCAGTCATGCAGATGGGTTTTAGGTTGTTCTCAGGTGCTGTCTGGCTTCAGGCTCCCTCCTGGTGGTTGCATGTGGAGCCATTGCTGTCAGTGGCCATGCAGCTTCCAAGGCCAAAAGGTCCCATGCTTCCAGGCAGGAGAGTGCTAACTCACTGGTGAATGCTCCCCCAGGTTGGCAAGAGAGACCCTCTCCTGGAGGCCAGGGACCACGTGACTTGTAAGGTCTCATGGCCCATGGAGAGGACAGGCCAGTACACCTTTGGAACAGTGAATGATGAGCAAGAGGGAGTTTCTTTGGTTCCCCAGGTTTATATTAGTTTCAGGTGTGGGATAGGCTGGGCACTTTCTCCAAATGGCCAATTAGTTTCCTAAACTTTTGTATACTTTGAGTGGGTCCACCTCTCAACCTTCTTTCCCCTGGCTAGATTGACAGGTGTCTTTGGTCCAGCACCTCGCCCTGCCACCATTTCAACTTCTATTATGCATGTGCCTGCCTTCCCCTGGTGCCACCCCCAATCCTGTATAGAAAGGGAGTAGGAGCTTTTTCTCTCTTATCCAGTTATCTTGCTAACTTTGTGCACGCTCAGTATAAGAACTTCCTTTTGCCCCTATCTTTCCTGGGTAGGGAAGCATGAGCTCTGTTACCTGGGCAGTGCGGCTCCATCCATGAGACCTGGGGCTGCTTCGCCATGGCCCTGGACACTTCTGATCTCCCCTTGCAGCCCCTCCTGTTCCCTACCTTCAGCCCGTTCCCAGCGGTCCAGTCAGTCTTTCTATCAGTATCTATAACATGTGATAAACCTAAGAATAGAAATGAGTAGGGTATTGCAGGACCATAGAAGAGGGAGGTTCATTGAGCTCAGATGAAGGATGTCAGCAATAATTCCCAGTTAACATTGATGTCAGGTCTGTGTTTCAAAGGCTTAATAAGGATTAGCCAATGGAAAACGGAGGTTGCAGTAGCAAGGAATTCTAGACAGAGTGGTAGTACACATTGAAGCATGTGTTAATGTTTGAGAAAAGCTTGTGTATTCAGGAAACTCTAAGATTTTTCTTATAGTCGGTAGGTAGTGTACTTCTAGGGGAAGTGGTAAGAAACGAGAGTACAGAGGCACGAGGGGACCAAGTCATTAATGGCCTACTATGAAATATTTAAGAGTTTGGCTTTTTATCCTAAAGGCAATATTAAATATGAATTTTAAGCAAGGAAGTGACATTTTAAGATTAAAACATTAGAAAGTTAACTGTGATTATGGTATGAGACCTGGGACATGGTTGATTGTGTGGAGGGGATATTTGGACTTGAGACATGTAGACAAGTCTGGACATTATTGCAATAGAAATCTAGGCAAGGCATTGTGCACATCTAAACTGAAATTGTAGATAGAAAGATGTACAAATTCTATAGATGTAGATAGTATACCATTTAATTTTTATAACTTGATAAGTGATATTACATTACTTAATGTACTAAATTATAGTTCTGTTTCCTGAGGTTAATCCTGTCATCTTGATCAGAAATTTGAGTAGTGGTTGGGCAATTTATTGGCCAAATCTTGGGACTAATCTTTAGTTTTATCCCACTAGATAGCTAATAATAGCTATTATTTTTACTTGTCTTTTACTAGTCTTATTTCCTTAATTTTTAAGCTCTTGGAGGCTGGTCAGGTATCTCACTCTTGCCCCCTTTTACATCTATTATTAGCATATTACATGTAAAAAAAGTACTCAAATCCACAAATTTTAGATTAAAAAAAAGACTTGGAAGAGATGATAAGAATTACTACAAGGATTTGCATAAGTTTCCTAGAACGTTTTTTTTTTTAATATATTATAAAACGTTACTTTATTTTACCCTTTTGGTTTTCCTAAAGGATGGAACTTCTTTCCTTTTCTTTCTTTCTTTCTTTCTTTCTTTCTTTCTTTCTTTCTTTCTTCTTTCTTTCTTTCTTTCTTTCTTTCTTTCATTTTTATTTTTATTCGTAGCATTTTAAAATAATGTCTTTGGCTACAGACTGAGCGCAACATTTTTTGCAACATCCGTGCACATTTTTTCTTTTTAAAAATCTGCTTATTCCCCATAATAAACACATATTCACATGTGGTATTTCATAATAAACATTATAGGCAAATTGCCCTAGTGTTATTCACTGTTAAAACCACTTTATTTAAAAGAGTCTGATTTATATGACTGACTAGTTTGATTTTTTTATGGTTTTCCTTAAACAATTCAGTAAACCTACTTTTGGCCAAAATAATTTAATTTCACTTGCTGGCATCTCTGTTGGGATGATTGATTGTTTATGTCACACAACCATTTGTTGAAGGCCAACTCCTTTTGAAGGGATATAATGCTACATAAGAAACCATGATCTCTTAAGGCACACATGTAAATCACTGTGTGGTATCCTTTCTGAAGGTTCCGGTTCTGTATTTCGAAAAGTGTCAAATGCATTGCCAACTGTGCACAGAGACTTTTTTCTAATATAAAAACAATTACTAGTATGCTATTAAAATTATGTTGTGATTATTAGATCTTCAGATATAGTTATACTTACATAGATACATCTAGAGTAGACATCCATTCCATGTCAAGAAATGAAAATGTGAGACTATTATGAACAAGATTAGAATACAATTAAACGCATTTGGCAACTTTAAATATTTTGAATACTCACATTCAAAATGTGCTTATTTTCCAAGGGAAGATAAGAGCAGTGGACCAGATAACTAGATGAGAAAGATGCCAGATCTAATAATCTGAGTAAGTTGCATTAGAATGCTAGTAAATGTTGTTTTAAAGGTCATCTCCATTAGATACTCTGTTGTCCTGCTTTTCCCCACTCTTTTTTTTCCTTTTAAAATGATGAGTAGTGTGCCATAATTTACTCTTAACTAGAGAACCTTATAAATTATTTAAGCCCTTTGAATTTAAGCAAAATAAGTAATAAAGAATGTCTAAATAGTATAATAATATAAGTAAACACATAATTTCCCCAAAGATGTTTAAAAGAAAGCTGGAAAACTAAAGTCACTGTGACAAGCATTAGCAAATTCCTTTAGGGTCAGTTTACTTTGTGATACATATGGGCATTTGTTTTTAAGAGTTGAAAGATGAAGTTAACTTTGGAAACTTAAAAACTATAAATGTTGCCTAAGTGCAATCTTCATGACTATGAAATTATGAGTAGATATTAAACATCAGGAACCCCAGTAGAAAATATACATAGATTTAATGGGCCAAAGCGATTTACCCTGCTATTTTGGTAACTCATGTTTTCTATCTAGGTTGCTGTAGTAATTAGCCTGAAGGAAACTGCTCTTCCAGCTGAAAATGACTTCCAGATGGGAATGTCTTTTTTAAAAAAAATATTGAAGTTATTGGGGTGACATTGGTTAATAAAATTATAGGTTTTGGGAGTACAATTCTATAATACATCATCTGTATATTTAATTGTGTATTTGCCACCCTAAGTCAAGTCTCGTTCTGGTCACCATTGATCCCCCTTTACCCTCCCCTACCTCCCCATCCTCCTTTTCCTCTGGTAGTCACCATGTTGTTTTCTGTGTCTTCGAGGTTTTTTTCCTCATCCCTTCAACTTTTTCACCCTGCCGTCCAAGACCCCTCCCCTGTGACAATCTGTTTTCTGTATTATGAGTATATTTCTATTTTGTTTGTTAGCTGATTTTGTTCATTAGATTCCACATATAAGTGAGTTCATATGGCATTTGTCTTTCTCTGACTGGCTTATTTCATGTAGCATATCACTGTGTATGTCCATCTGTGCTGTTGCAAAAACGAAAAAATAAAAGGGTACAGATATTGCAAGATTTTATTTGGTCAACATTGTTTGCATATAGAAATTAAAATTTTAAACTCAATGAAAACTAGAAAATAATTATTCCATTAATTATTGTAATTTACTTTTATCATTGATATATAGATAATTAGCAGTTGCAACCATATTCTGAGGAGAAACACATAGGTGACATATATTCTTCTTTAAAGAAATCTACATTGTGTATTCTGGACTGAATTCTTTTCCATGTTGTCAGGCTAAGGTTCTAAAAAATAGGAGAATGAAAATCAGTGTGGAATTGTCAAGCGGCAAAATATCTTATCTTGGGATTATACAGATCTGCTTCTGAAACAAAAGCCAAAAAATTCATCCTCCAGCAATTAATATTCTTTCATAATGTAGGAGTAGAAGAAAAGGTAGAATTCAAACTACCACCATGTAACTATTTAAAAATTAGTCCATACTTGAGACCCTGCAGCACTATGTTATGTTAACATAACCTTCTTCTGTCACTTATAAAGAACTTGATTCAGAATATTACTGTTCAGGCAGGAATATATTGCCATTATAACCACTGAACACTCTCTGCTACTTAATTTTTTTAAAGTGTGTGTCTGTCTGTGTGTATGTGGCCTGGATATACAGTAATCTAGGAAAAGTCTCTGTATCAGTGAGCATGGTATTTTTCTAGGCATTGTTGGTCTCTGAGGTCCTCATTAAAAAGAATAAGGATTGCTACTTCTCAAACCTTGTCAGACACTGGGCATATTACCTGCATGCACAATGGAGGTATTGCGGATAGCAGTCTATCTTAGTGATCACCTTGTTTATAGACTTATAGAACATATTGACTCCTGTATGCATTACTTCTAGAATACTACCAGAGCTTTGCTTGTAAGATATTTTAAGAACTGCACAAGAGGAAGGAATCATAGACCTTAGATCCTGAATTGTCTAATTCAGTCACAGTGATACAGGGTTCAAATGAACTATAGCAAATTTAATGTGCAATCTAGGACAGAGCCACATGCACTGGGTACACCAGGGAAAAAGGTTACGTGCACAGGGACTAGTTAGCATGAACCGTGAATAAAAGCAGTCCTGATCTGTGGGGCTCCTTTGTTGTTGGGAATGACTTTTGTATGAAGCTAATGAAGAAAAATTCAGGAGTTATGCTATGTAAAGTATTTTAAAATAATGTTTTAACTTTTTGATTCTGCAAAATCTCAATTTCTGGATGAAAAAAAAATTGCCTCTTGTGAAATTATATGATCAAATGAAATGGTTCTATATTCTACAAAGTCTCAAATATATAATTTGGGAAACAGTAGCTATTCTTCATATAACCAATTAAATTCATTAACAAGTATTTTGACTTCAATTTCTTGAATTAGAGATGCACTGATACTGAGTATCACCTTAATATTTTTTTTTTATTTTTTTTTATTTTATTTATTTTTAGAGAGAGGGGAAGGGAGGGAGAAAGAGAGGGAGAGAAACAGCAATGTATGGCTGCCTCTCACATGGCCCTCATGGGGACCTGGCCCGCAACCCAGGCATGTGCCCTGACTGGGAATCGAACCGGGACCGCTTGGTTCCCAGTCCGCGCTCAATTCACTGAGCTACGCCAGCCAGGGCTCACCTTAATATTTTAAACAAGGTAATCTGGACACATTATCTTGTGGAATATAGACCTTTAGCCAGTGAGTTGAAAACCTTGGATTCAGTTTTTTGAAGGATCTAAGAGCTCTTTACCAAAGAAATTATCAATCTTGAAGAGGAATTTAGAGAGAGAATGGGATTAATTTCCTTTCAATTTGCTTAGGCCCTTGAGAAAGGGAACCGAATAGATTGAACTCCAGTTGAAAAACAATCAGTGGTATAATATAAATTTGAAGTTTTATTCTTAATTTAAGATTTGAAGTTTAGTATATGGTCACTTAGAATTTAAATCTACTTTTGATAATAAAATACTCTAAGTTTGAGGAATGAAGCTTATTTTTGCCACATCTACTGCCTTCAAAAAGTTCCAGATTGAAGTGCTTAATGAAATACAAGGCTAGATTTTATGTAAAATACACAATGTTAACATTTCATTTTATATCTGACTTCAATAACCTTTTCATGTGCAAACATCTCAGAAATCACCACAGAACTCAATATTCTTCAAGAAAAGTCAGTGTTTTTGAGATGTGATATTTGAACAAAAACAGCTAAAATAGCCTATATATTGATATTTTATAGAATATTGTAAGTCACAGATTATTTGTATTTGGGCCATAGGGCTATGTGCCATGTAGCAGAAAAACAGGTTCTGTATGGTGCTTGCCATGTTCAGTGCTCTCATGGTTGCCCCACATACTAACTCGTGTCTTTATACACATGAAAGCTATATGAATGGGACAGGATGTTGGTGATAAAAATTGAATAGGAATATAAGTAAATTTACAAATAACCATCATTCCATCTGTTCCAGCTTTGAACAAGTCCAAAAGAACATGACTTTTTTTAAAAAAATTGATTATTAGTGTACATTTGAGGAGAGACTTGACTAACCAAAGTTGGGTTGGGAGTCAGACAGTTCTTTGTATAACTGCTCTTTACTTTTTTGGAACATGTTTTACTTTAGGGAGGTTCACTAGATACATGACAGTCTTCAAAATAGCAAGAGGACAGTTCCTGAGTGTAAAATGCTTCAATTGTGCTACTAATATGTTAGATGAGTTTATCTCACTTCATTAATGCTAGCAGACCCCTTGTGAGTTATAAGTAGTATTTTAATCTCAAATTTGCAGTTGAAGGAACAGAAGTTTGAGAGAGCTAAATGTTTTGCTTAAAGTTAAACTACTAAATGTAGATCCAGAATTCAAATCCAAGTCGTTCATATGATGTCACTTATAGGTGAAACCTAATAAAAAACACACACACACAAGCAAAATATAACCAGAGACATGAAAACTCAGAACAAACTGACAGTAACCAGAGGGGAGTAGGGAGGATGATAATGGGGGAACAAAGGGGAAGGGTCATCAAGAAACATGTATAAAGGATCCATGGACAAAGCCAAAGGGGGTTAGGGCCAAGGGTGGGAGGGAGATGGGTGGGGCAGAGGGGAGTGGTGAGGGGAAAATGGAGAAAACTGGACTTGAACAACAATAAAAGAAACAGTGAGTTTAAAAAAAACAATGCAAGCCATTTATACCATTGAATGTATACCTAATTATTTTGGTTTATAATAGACTATAATTAGGCATTGAATGAACAAAAATTTTTCTTGAATCAATGCTTTATTTAGCTGTGCAGTAGATGAACGCATTCTACCTTTTGTGTATTGTACTGAATTACTGCTGTTAGAAAATTATACTGGACTGCTTAGATGTCAGGCATGTATATGTCTTCCCTGCTGCCTCTCTCAGCCCCTTTTGATGTTTCAAATACTTGTAATCTGGTCTATTTGTCTTGCCACTGTAGTTACTACAGCATGGGGTCACTTTCCTCCAAGGGTTACCTTGGGGAATATTTTCATGTTTTCCTTCATGTCCATTTCTAGTGCATATGTTCATTTTATACCACTTATTACAGAAGAGAGGAAAAAAATCTCTTGAATTTATATCACCTGTTTATGATAGTCAATTTACCATTTCCTTGTATATTCTCTCAGTGATAGTGCTGGTTTTTTTAAAAATGTTTTTCTTATTTTTTTATAAAAAGTATCTTATGGAATTTATAGGATATACCATATCCTGCTTTTTGGACCTAATATATTTTAAATATTTTATTGACTGTGCTATTACAGTTGTCCTAAATTTCCCCTCTTTCCTCCCTCCACCCAGCACCCCCACTCCCTCAGGCAATGCCTCCACCATCGTTCATGTCCATGGTCATGTGTGTAAGTGCTTTGGCTGCTCCATTTCCTATACTGTACTTTACATCCCCACGGCTGTTCTGTAACTGTCTATTTGTACTTCTTAATCCCCTCACCTCTTCACCATTCCTGTACACCCCCTTTTGTCTGGCAACCACCAAAGCATTCTTATTATCCATGATTCTCTCTCTGTGCTTCTTGTTTGTTTTTTGATTCAATTGTTGATAGATATGTATTTATTGCCAATTTATTGCTTATGGTTTTTTTTAAGATCTTATTTATTCATTTTCAGAGAGAGGAGAAGGGAGAGAGGAAGAGCAATGTATGGTTCCCTCTCACATGGCCCTCACTGGGGACCTGGCCTGCAACCCAGGCATGTGCCCCGACTGGGAATCGAACCGGGACCCTCTGGTTCCCAGCCCGCGCTCAATCCACTGAGCTACACCAGCCGGGTTGCTTATGGTTTTAATCTTGTTCTTAAGTCCCTTTAACATTTCATATAATAATGGTTTGGTGATGGTGAACTCCTTTAGTTTTTTCTTGTCTGGGAAGTTCTTTATCTGCCCTTCAATTCTAAATGATACCTTTGCAGGGTACAATAATCTTGGCTGTAGGTCCCTGCTTTTCATGACTTTCAATATTTCTTTCAAATCCCTTCTAGCCTGCAAAATTCCTTTAGAGAATCCAGCTGACTGTCTTATGGGAAATCCCCTGTAGGTAACTAACTTCCTTTCTCTTGCTGCTTTTAAGATTCTCTCTATCTTTAACCTTTGGCATTTTAGTTATGATGTGTTTTGGAGTGGGCCCCTTTGCATCCATTGTGTTTGGGACTCTCTGTGCTTCCTGGGCTTGCATGGCTATTTCCTTCACCAAATTAGGCCAGTTTTCTTCCATTGTTTTTTCAAAAAGATCTCCAATTTCTTGCTCTTTCTTTTCTCCTTCTGGCACCCCTATGATGTGACTCTTGGACCTCTAGAAGTTGCACTATATTATAAAATATAGTGACTTAATATGTACAAACTTCCTGGATGTATAAAACTATACTACACGGCCACTGTAATCAAAACAATCTAATAATGGAATAAGGGCAGATGCATAGAACATTGGAATAGAATAGAGTACCCAGAAATAAACACAATTAATATTTGACAAAGTGGGTAGAAGCATAAAATGGCGTAAAGTTAGCCTTTTCAACAAATGATGCTGGGAGATGTGGAATGGCACATGTAAAAAGATGAAAGTGGACCACCAATTTACATCATACACCAGAATAAACTCTAACTAGATAACGTACTTAAAAATAAGCCGTGACACCATAATAGTCCTAGAGAAAAACATAGGCAGTAAAATTTCAGATATCCCAGGCAGCAATATTTTTGCTGATCCACACTCTAGGGCAAGGGAAATAAAGGAAATAATAAACTAATGGGGCTACATCAAACAAAAAATCTTCTGCACAGATAAAGAAAACATCATAAAAATTAAAAGGAAACCAAACATAAGGAAAAACATATTTGCCAACCATACATACCTTGGACAAGGGTTTGATGTCCAAAATATATATAGAACTCATATGACTCAACACTAGGAAGACAAACAACCCAATTAAAAAATGGGCAATTGAGTTGAATAGACACTTCTCCAAAGAGGACATACAGAGGACCCAGAGACATATGAAAGGATGCTCAGCATCACTACCCATCAGAGAGATGCAAATTGAAACAATGAGATACCACTTCACACTGGTGAGAATGGCCATCATTAATAAATCAACAAGCAGCAACTGCTGATGGTAATGCAGAAAAAAGGAACCCTAGTGCACTATTGGTGGGAATGCAGACTGGTGCAGCCACTGTGGAAAACAATATGGAATTTCCTCAAAAACTAAAAATGTAACTGCCTTTTGATACAGCAGTTCCACTGCTGTGAATATACCCTAAGTATCCTGAAATTCCAATTGAAAAGGACCTATACACTTCTATGTTTATAGCAGCATTATTTACAATAGCCAAGTACTGGAAACAGCCTAAGTGCCCATCAGTAAATGAGTGGATAAAAAAGCTGTGCTACATTTACACAATGGAATACTATGCAATAGAAAGAAGGAATTCCTACCTTTTGTGTCAACATGGATGGAACTGTAGAGTGTTATGCTAAGTGAAATAAGCAGATGGTGAAAGATAATTACCATATGATCTCACCTATAACGGGAACTTAATAAACAAAATAAACAAAGGAACAAAATAGAACCAGAGGCATGGAAACAAGGAACAAACTGACAGTAACCAGAGGGAAGGGTGAATAGGAAGTAAGGAAGGAAAGAAGGGGAAGGACCTAGTAAAGAAAAAGTATAAGTCACCCATGGACACGGACAAGAATGTGTAGATTGATGGAGGAAGCAGGGAAGAGGGTGGATGGGGCGGTGGAGAGCAATGGTGGAAAATTGGGATAAGTGTAACAGAACAAAAAAGAAATTGAATGAATTTGTATTTAACTTACATAATCCCAAGGATCATTCTCATTTTTTTTTTGTGTGTGTATTTGGTAGTTTTGGATGTGCACATATAAAATACATATGTAAATGGTAAAAAAATATCCTTTGGAGATGGTTTTATTTTTTAAACAACCTTACATTTTGGATTTTTAAAGCATACTTGTCTGACAATATCTGTAGAGTAAAATACATGGACATTGATTCTGATGGTTTACATGTACTTATTTAAATGTTTAAAATGAGATTTATTTTATGCAGATGGCATTATATTGTACATAGAGAACTCTAAAAAATTAACAGTGATTTTGACAGAATAAACTAGATAAAAATGAAAAAAAAATAAAAATATGAAGAAAACATTAAAAAAAAAAAAAGAACTCTATACGCTCCACCAAAAAACTAGTTGACCTAAGAAGTGAATTTGCAAAATAGTGGGGTACAAAGTCAATACTCAGAAATCAAAAACATTTTTGTACACCAACAATGCAATATCAGAAGCAGAAACTAGGGAAAAATCCAATATACAATAGCAAGAAGAACAATAAAGTACATAGGAATAAACCTAACCAAAGAGGTAAAAGGCCTGTACTCAGAAAACTGGGAAAACCAAATGTATGTTTTTTTTTTGTTTTGTTTTTTAATAAAGTTCACAAATTTATGGCTGCAAATGTTAAATATTACTGGGATTAGTACTGCTGTCCCTGTTGGTAGAACTTCAAATGAGTGGATTTGTGTGTGTCTGTGTGTGAATGTGAGCAAACTTCACTAATTTTATTATTTTAATTTTATGGATCCTAAGATGACTCATTTTTCACAAAAGACTTTATCTCTCTGAACTCTTTTGCTATCTTTGCTTGGCAGAGAGAAAGAATTTGATGCCTTTTTGATAACTGCCTTCTGCTCCTTCGCCCCTTAGTGTTTAGTTGCCTTAGTGTAAAAATGGTGCAGAGAATTGAAAGGCCAAAGCAGTAGGAGATTTATAGCTTGGAATGCTTTAAGTTTCATGAATGTATTTTGTATTTAAATACTGGGTGTGGGAGCAGGGGAAGTGAAGCAATATTCTGATATTCATTTTTTTCTGTTGGGATAGTTGGTGGTCCAGACTATCTATTTACTTCTTTATATAAAAATAGTAGTATTTTGCCTTTTCTGGAGGATAGTTTTAATTCTACATTGCAGAGATTTAGTAGGAGGGAATTGTAGGCATGCTTTTAATATTTATGAAGTATTTTAAGGACCATGCATGAAAACTGTATGTAAATATACTACTATAAAATAATGCCACTAATACAAGTGAGATATTAAAAAAAAGAAAAAATCTGCTTACCATCTAGTGAGCAGAGACATTCTTTTCCTAATTTGCATTTAGAAAGCTATAAATTAAAATGCTAAAAGGAAGGCAAACAGTTTTAGCCAGTGCTGCTGGGATTGTAAATACAACTTGCTTACTTGATGTAATTTTAAATAAATACTTTTGACATTAAGACATCATGCTTTCTGATCATGTAATGGTAAACCAGGGAAACATGTTTGAAATGGGCCTAGTTTTGACCACAGTGCAATACGAATTGCATTCTTCTATACCTTCAAATTAATTTATGACATCTCTGTATACAGAAATACATGTTTAAAGAAAAATGATCACCTTGTTTTTCTACAACAGTGTCATTTCTTTTGTGAACCATTATATCACTTTTCTACTTGGGCATATAACAAAATATGTAATGTTTTATCTTACAAAATTGCTTTGCTATATAAAAAGAAATTGTAATTTTGCAATAAAAGAAAACAATAATCCACTAAGCTGATACATATATATTTTTGTGTTAATCGTACGCATGACCACATAGATTGTACTGTCTTATAAATTTTCTAGTACCTTCCCTTTAGCACAGCTAATTCATGCCTTTTCTCTTATTCAACTTGTTTTATGTCCCACTTTTCAATCCCCAAAGCACACACCACACATACACATAGAGACGTACTGACATGTAGAAGCAATCAATTAGGAATCCCTTTAACTTCTTCTGCAACTTTATCAAATTACTCTGCCTTTGCATCCATGTTTTATATTACTATGGATGAAAAGAGTCCCTACACATATGGAAGAGTAACTTGTTCACTTGGGCAATGGTTTCCACTCCTCAGTTATTTATCTTCTGTTCTCATGCAATGTTTATATTTTCTTCTTAATAGGTCATTTCAGCAGCTCACTACCATGGTCTGGTGTCTCCTGTCTTGAAAAATATAAACACTCAACCTCAAAGCCCTGTCTAACTATTCCCTATTTCTGTTTTCCAGAGTGAGAACCTCTTGAAAGATTTCTCTGTTGGTCATAGATAAAGATATCCATTTGAGATCATTGTCACACAGATGCTATTTATTTATTTATTTTGAAAGAATTACTTTATTGTTGTTCAATTACAGTTGTTTTCATCCTCTTCCCTCCCATCCCCCTACCCCCTCCAATTCCACCTCCCTCCCCTGCCTCCCTCCTCCCACTTGGTTCTGTCCATGTCTCCTCTACAGTGGTTCCTGAAAACGCTTCTCCCCATTGTCCCCTCCCCCCTGGCTGTTGTTAGATTGTTCTTAATTTCAATGTCTCTGGTTATGTTTTGCTTGCTTTCTGCTTTTGTTGATTATGTTCCAGTTAAAGGTGAGATCATATGGTATGTGTCCCTCACTGCCTGGCTTACTTCACTTAGCATAATGCACTCCAGTTCCATCCATGCTGTTGCAAAGGGTATGAGCTCCTTCTTCCTCTCTGCTGCGTAGAATTCCATTGTGTAAATGTACCGTAGTTTCTTGATCCATTCTTTTATAGATGGGCACTTAGGTTATTTCTAGCACTTGGCTATTGTGAATTGTGTTGCTATGAACATTGGAGTGCATAGGTTCTTTTGAATTGGTTTTTCAGGGTCCCTAGGGTATAATCCCATTAGTGGAATTGCTGGGTCGAAAGGCAGTTCCATTTTCATTTTTCTGAGGAAGTTCCATACTGTTTTCCACAATGGCTGCACCAGTCTGCATTCTCACCAACAGAGCAGTAGGGTTCCCTTTTCTCCACATCCCCTCCAACAGTTATCTGTTGCTTTGTTGATGATGGCCATTCTGACTGGCGTGAGGTGGTATCTCATTGTGGTTTTAATTTGCATCTCTCTGATGGCTAATGATGTTGAACATCTTTTCATATGTCTCTGGGCTCTCTGTATGTCCTTTTTTGAGAAGTGTCTGTTCATGTCTTTTACCCATTTTTTAATTGTATTTTTTGTCTTCCTGGAGTGGAGTTGTATGAGTTATTTATATATTTTGGAGAACATATTTGCCAATGATACATTGGACACAGATGATATTTAAAAATGTGTCTAGATGAAATCATTTTGTGAAAGTGTGTACATGGACAAGAGAAGGAAATATGGGACCCATCCCTGGTGTATTCTACCAGTTGAGATTGGATAAAAGAGGAATATTTAGTAAAGCAAATTGAGGAAAGGATGATTAGAAAAAATGGAAGGTGTAGGGTCATAAAACCAAGATAAGAAAATGTTCCAAGAAGGAGGATATTATCTGAGAGATTAGGTAGGAAGACAATGATGCCTCCATTGAATTGGCAACATTGAGGCCAGTGATAGCCTTATGAAATTTAAGAAGAGAGTTTGTCCGAGATGCCAGGCTAGATTGAGATGAAAAATGAAATAGGAGCTGAGGGAATACATGCATTGTAGCTAGACAACTCTTTAGAAGCTTGGATCTGTAAGAACACAGGAAGCATGGTGCCTGTAGGATGCATGATATTAGGGGATTTTATTTTTTTGTTAGTGTAGGAAATGCTAAAGCATCTTTGAATGCTATTGGGAATAATATAGTTGAGAAGGATAGGTTGAAAATGTAGGAAAGGGAAAAGAAAATAAAAAGTGAGAGAAATGAAAATGGAAGATCCATATGTGGAAGAACTTACCTTTGGCAGGAGGGTCTTTTTCTCCTTTGTAATAGGAGAGAAAAGAAGATGGTATAAATGCATCTGTTTTCTGGTGACATGATTAGAGTGTTTCCATTTGATGGTTTCTATTTCCTCATGAGTTAGTTAGCAGGGTCATCACCTAAAGTTTAGCAAAAGTGTAAATTGTTTTGATGAGTAGACTGTAAAAATTTGAAATGATTCTTGGGATACTGTAGCTATCATTTCTGGGGAATATTGAATGTTCATTTGAATTTAATGATTATTACTTTTGAGTGATATGACTCTTCTCAGTTATGGTTTTTTTTTCCAGAAATACTAAGCTGTGCAAATGTAGTAGAAGCATCAAGAGAAAAGTATGTTGAGTATGTGTGTTAAACAATGATCACTGGTGCGTAGTAATACTTATTTGGCCATGGAATTTAAACTAGATGGGGAGGGAAGTGGGGATATGATGGATGGTATGTCAAAAGCCTGGTGGTCTCAGCAACACTTTAAAGATTGATTGAGCAGGGCTACTTGATTGGTTAAGGTGGAACTATAGGAGAAAATGTAATGAGATATTGTGACTGAATTGGGATTTGGGAGGTTGAATTATTTTTGGTGACTACAGTATGTCGATAGGATTGAATGTCTATGGCTGAATTAAGGCAAAGATAGATATGAAGAATCAAAAGAAAGTGAGAGGCTAGATAGTTCTTGAATGTGGCTGATGAAGTCAGTGAAAAAAACAGTGGAGAAAAAGATTGAGTCAGTTGCTAAAGTTGTCAGTAAATGAGTGGGAGTGACTAAGATCTGAAGATAAAATGGAAAAAGTGGTATAGCTGGATTATGCTACTTACTACCTATTTATCTCACAAGTATAAGAGGAACATTAAATATCGGCAAAGCAATTACCCTATAAACCGATGACTGAATGAAAATCACTTTATGAATTATTAGGTGTAGCCCAATGTAAATGGATTACATTGTGTTTATCTAGTTTAGATGGTATATTTAATAAGAACAGTTTAAGTGGAATGACATTAAAGATGGCTAGCTATGATTATAATGAATTTTTGAAACTTAATATTTAGATTTACATAATTACCTTTATCTAAAAAAGCATGTTGTAAAGAAATGTGTAAATGCAAGCTATCAGTAAAATGAGAACAAACTCAGAAGTATCAACAACTGAATTAAAAAACAAAACAAAACAAAACAGAAGAAGCAAACAACTAGAACAGGAAAGGAATCACAGAGATAGAGATCAAATGGAGGGTTATCTGTGGGGGGGAGGAGGGGGAGGATGGGGAAAAGGTACAGGGAATAAGGAGCATAATAGGTAGGTGTGAAATAGACAGGGGAGGTAAAGAATGGTATAGGAAATGGAGAAGTCAAAGAACTCATATGTATGACCCATGGACATGAACTAAGAGGGGGAATACTGGACGGTTGGGGGGCAGAGTGGAGGCGGATAAAGGGGAGAAAAATGGGACAACTGTAATAACATAATAAAATATATTTAAAAATAAAAAATTAAAAATTAAAAAAATAAACAATTCAAACATATAACAGTTATAATCATTTCCTTGAAAAAAATGTTTTCTACTGTTTCATAGAAACAGTATGTAAAGAATTTACTTGAAACATTTCAGATTGTTGAAGGTAGCCAAGTATTCAATATCTATATATTGATTTGTTATCAATATGGACTTATAAATATCTATTTTTCAAAAATTTATTATTCATTACCATACTAAATTATTTTGGTGCTCAGTTTTCACCATGTTTGGTTAGAAGGATTCCCCTCAAACTAACGTTGTGGCATACCTCTTCTCACTTATCTTTTTTTTATCGGTACCTTATCTTTCAATGTAAAGACATTTTAGTCATCTTGTACCTACCTTTGTATAGCACTGAGATCAGCTATTTTTCTAAGGATCCTGGTATGACATATCAATAGCTAGATAGTAAATGTGTGTTCCTGAGTTACTAGAATGCCAGAAAAGACACATTACTTTTAAATTAACAGAGTACAAAGATGTTAAAAATGTGATTAGAATATGTAATTAGGAAAATAATGGTATTTCACTTTCACATATATCCCATTGGTGTGATAGAGGTGTGAAATGGTTTCAAACCCTCATGTGCTAGCCTAATTACAATTCATAATAGTTTAATTTTTAAAATAATAATGTGTAAGGTGAGGATGTAGCAAATATTTACCTGCCAAAGAAAATATTGCTAATATGTGTAATGATCATGTATTAATACTCTATTTGAATTGGTTGTGCGACTCAGTTAATTAAATAAGAAATTAAAATATCAAACAGAATTGGAGCAGGGATTTAGTGAGAAAACAGAATCTACTTCTGCCTCAAAAAGTCACAGTTAAACAATAGATTTAATAATCTATTATCAGGTACAATATGAGGAACAAACTGTACTTGAATTTATTTACTTTTTGAACTTTAAAAATCTCTCATTATGGGGTTACATAGAGTTTGTTCTATGTATAAATATTTCTTTAATTTTTACATATATCTTTATTAGAAAATAACATTTGATGAAACAAACTTGTACACATTCATTGAATTAAATAATTCAATTAAAATCAGTTTAAAAGTCCTACATTTAATGTTCTACTTCATTTTCTGAAATCCCTTTTGCATTGCTTGATATTTGACCTTTCTAGAATTCAGCATACACTGAGCTACAGCAGCAGAAACCTAGTTAACACATTTAGGTACTTTTTATTACACTCAAGATACTGAGTACTTACTAGTTCCAAGGCACTGTCCAGGGAACTAATTTTTTAAAAAGTTGCTGAAATTACTGGTGTTTCCAGTGACGTTGGTAGTAGTGCCTGTTCCCTCCCTAAGCCAACAGCATTAGACCTGCTTGTCAGATGTATTACTCATTCGATTGCTAAGGAATAAGGTCAGAACTCGAGGTTTATAACATAGTGATATTTGATATTTTCCTTCTCTTCATTAGCAATGCCATATCTGGAGGTGAAAACTGATACACTTTTTAACATTTTCCTCAAAATATATTTTTCCTGAAATCCCATTATTTTTTAGCTATTAAATTTTCTCTAGAACATGTCGTGGAATTGATAGTGTAGTTTTTACCCTTTTATTATGGCAGTGATAATCAAATGCTTGTTTTTTGAAATATTTTCTTGCCATGTCTGCACTGGGTACATTTTTGTACCCACTACTTCTTTTCCATTCATTTTTTCTTTGTATTTCTTCTTGTTTTCTGAGTAATCATGTCCTTCCACTTCATTCATTAAGTAGTAGTCGTATAATTATGAGATTATATTAAATGAATTTCTTTTAGGTTGACCCAATCTATATGAAACGTCAGCAACTTACAAATAATTGAACCATGTTTGTTTATTTTTTACAGCCCTCTGGAAAGGAAATAATCTTACTAACATTGAAAGTAGAGTCATCTTTGGCTTTATTTAGATGTGCCAGTTTTGTGAAACCATATAAAGATGTTCACATATGTTAAGGGAACAGAAGAATTTTGTTATGCTCTTTGGGTGTTACATTAAATTAGATCATTGCCTCAGGATCCTATTTAATATGTCCATCTGATTTATGATTTCTTTGTAGTTCTTTTACTTTGATTTGTCTCATCTTTGGAAAACCTGGCATTTATTTCTATTTTATTTTTTACACTGTCTCAATGGTTACCTCTGCTTTCATTACTGTTAGTAGTGTTACTTGCTGAATATAAATCAGATAAAGTAGAATATTGTATTTTCAATTTCCAGTCATGAGGCTTGAAGGCGGAAACATGGTTTGCAGGTTCAGAGAATGATTTTTTTAAAGCTATTAATTTTCTATAAATTCTTAAAACACTGTAGTTTTGGGTTTTATATAGTATCTAAAACAATATGAATGTTAAATATACTTTCATTCTTATTTTTGTTTATTTACTTTTTCCTATTTTTGAAATTATTTTATTCTTCAAGTCATGACACAGAAAATTGACTTTTGGTATGCAGTTTTAAAATTTTTAAAACATGTATGGATTGATATAATCAAAACCACAATCAGGATACAGAAAAGTTTCATCATACACCAAAAACTTATTGATGTTACCTCTTCATAGTCATACATTTCCCACACCTGTAACTCCTGGCAACCACTAATCTTTTCTCTATTACTGCGGTATTGTCTATTTGGAAACATCATGTAAATGGGATTATTCACTAAGTGACGTTTTAAAACTAACTTTTTAGGCCTGGCTGTTGTGGCTCAGTGAGTTAAGTGCCAGCCTGTCAACCAAAGGGCTGTGGGTTGGATTCCTAGTCAGGTCACATGCCTGAGTTGCAGGCCAGATCCCCATTGCGGGTGCTCGAGAGGCAACCACACATGGATGTTTCTATTCCTCTCTTTCTCCATAGCTTCCCCCCTCTTACTTTTTTTGAAGTGTATTTTTTCGATTATGCTATTACAGTTGTCCCATTCTCCCCCCACCTTTTATTCCCCTCTGCCCTGCACACCCCCTCCCACCTGCACTCCCATACTTTAGTTCATGTCCATGGGTCATACATATAAGTTTTTTGGCTTCTCCAATTCCCATACTATTCTTAACCTCCCCTTGTCTATTTTGTGCCTCCCAATTATGCTTCTTATTCCCTATACCTTTTCCCGCATTCTCCCCTCCCCACTGATAACCCTCCATGTGATTTCTATTTCTGTGATTCTGTTCCTATTCTAGTTGTTTGCTTCGTTTGTTTTGGTTTTGTTTTTAGGTTCCACTGTTGATAGTTGTGAGTTTGTTGTCATTTTACTCTTCATGGTTTTGAACGACTTCTTTTTCTTAGATAAGTCCCTTTAACATTTCATTAGCTGACAGCTTGGTGATGATGAATTCCTTTAACTTGACCTTATCTGGAAGCACTTTATCTTTCCTTCCATTCTAAATGATAGCTTTGCTGGGTAGAGCGATCTTGGATGTAGGTCCTTGCCTTAATGACTTTGAATACTTCTTTCCAGCCCCTTCTCACCTGCAAGGTTTCTTTTGAGAAATCAGCTGATAGTCTTATGGTAATTTTGATTTTTCATCTCAGGACTGGAGGGCATTGAGTGAAAGCTGCCTGCATGCATTTACTCCAGGCTCTAGAAGAATTCACAGAGGCTATGCTTACCATGTAGAGTGACTTTACCCTGGGATTTTGCCATAGGAAAATTTGTCTTAATTGTTATCTTGGTTTTCCCAGAGAAACACATATATGCCAGCTGATAAGGTCCATGCTAGTGATGGAAATAGAAAACATAAATTAATCATAGAACTGTAATTATTAAATGTAATATGTAGCATTGAATGACTCTGGCATCTTTAATGCAATTATGAAAAGATGGCTTTGGATTTGTTAAATTAGAATGTGCTTTAATTTCAGATGCATAGATTTTAAAGAATTGTTATAGTTTGGCAAAATAGTATTTTCATTCAATTCAGCAAACATTTTTTTAAATGTCTGTCATGTACCAAATTGGTACTCATTTCTATTGATACAAGTACGGTCAATATGTGGCTGATGGCTTTAAGAATCTCACACTTAATTGGGGAGCTGGATATCTAAACTACTGGTAATTCAGTATATTAATTTGTACATCCATGCTAGGAACAAAAATGCTGTAGAGCCCCATAGGAGGAAGGAATTATTTCGGCTCCGTAGAATTCAGGAAGGCATCCCAGAGGACATGGTATTTTACCCTAGCCAAATGTTTTCAGGTTCAGAAGGAGCTGGATATAAAGAGCTTTCAGCAAAGACTGTAGGCTTGGAATTATATGTGGAGGCTATTACTTTAATTTCAAGCCAGATTTTTAAAGGCCCTGAATACCATGCTTATTACTTAAGCTTTATCCTATAGGTTGTGGAAAAAATTAAGTATATAAAAAATCATAATATTTTTAAAAATAACCCTAGTAATGAATATGTAGAAGAAAGCAAAGAAGTTAGAGTGAAAAAATGCAAAAAAAAATTCAGGAGACTACTGTACATTCCTAGGTCTTCCATATACCTTAATACATTGTTGTAGTTATCCATCTGTTCCATCTCAGAACAGAGGTTGTGCATAATTCATTTTTTCTTTTACATTGCCTACTATAGTACATAGCTATAGAATAAATGGATTAATGTATGAATGAGTGGACTAAGCAATAATTCTTGAAGGCTCTAAAGAAGGCAGTAGAAATTGAGGCAGAATTTTGCAGGGCATAGGCAAGCTTAGGGAGAGAAGAGTCATTAATAACTTGATGGCTTCTTGTATGACATGCAGTGGGTTATGATGCTTTAACCAGTATAGTAATCAGACAAACCACTTTTCATGTTACTGGATGTGAGTTCATTTTGGAGCATTTTTATTTGAAGGTCCTGTGGAAGAGGTAAGAAATTTGGTTTATGCATCTGAAGCTCAAGGGGAAGGCCTTTATCTGTATTTTTCTATATTGTCGTATATGATATTATGAATATATACGTATTACATCACACATAGATTAATATAGATTTGGAAGCTTGCAACATCACCCATATCTGCTGTTAAATAATTTTAGGTTAAAGCATAGGACAATTTCTAGGAAGGAGTAAACAGAACAAAGAGCTCACATTTCTTGATTCATATCTTGTGTAAGAGAATGGGGCTATCCTTTTTCAAGTGATCAGCTTGAAGTAGTTTTTCTTCATTCTGTGTGTTTATGCAGTTCATTTTCATTGATTACATGCTTTAAAAGGTTTTAATGTGGCCAAGTATTGAGGATGTGGCTATAAGAGCCTTTATGTGGTGGTAAACTTTATCATTTAATAACTGCTGAAAATGCAGTGTTTTCTCTCTTATTGTAGGTGACAGGTGTTTTGTTATTATTTTCATACTCTTTATTTTGCCAAAAGGCAACTCATTCCCAAAGGTATTTTATGCCAGGGACATTTTATTGTACTTTATAATGAAAGCTATGTTTTATATTATCTTTGGAGTGTGTGTTTTTACTGTGGATTATAAATTACTGGAATTACTTAAGCAAAATTCATACTGAGATCTTTATTTTCAATCTGGTAATGGCTATATGCATTAGAAAGTGAATCCAGAAAACTGCCAGCAGATAATCATCCTTGTATTTGGGAAATAGTTAACTCATAATATTATGCTTCAATTACCATTAAATATATCAGTGGATATACTCATTGATTTATTTGTTATTTTTGTGAAACCATATTTTTCCTTTATCATATTTAGCAATGGAATTCGATATTCCTGATATGCTTACTTGTGACTTTACAGAACTTTATTTCTTTGTATTACCCATTTGGTTAGACTGCATATATACAACATTTGTAGAGTGATTGCTGGGATGCATTGGATAGGAATTGGCATTTATCGAGGTTCTTAAGTGCGAGCCACTCTGCTTCATATTTTACACATGATAGTTCATTGATGAACTGATAAGCAAACACGCTAAGTGAGGGAGCCTTCTGTAGTGGAAGGAATATGTACTGGAAATCTCCATTGCCTTGAGTTGGACTCACAGATTTATTGTTTGTTAAATAGACCAATCTACTTCACTGCCCTGAGCCTAAGTTTTTGTATAGTAAAAATGGGGTATTTAATTAAAGAGTTATTATGATACCTAAGGGATGGAGATATTTAATATTTGGCACTTATTAAATAGGAGATGACATAATAATAAGTAATATTAGAAAGGAAATTAAATGTTTGATTTTCTTTGAGTTATTATTACTAAATTATTGTTCATACACAGCATTCATAGATATAGGAATGTATAAGCAATCACCTTTTAAATGAAACATAAAACAATTTTAATTGAAATATTAATTTGGCAATCATCTTGGATACCATTGCTTTCTGAAGGTAGTGAGTATTTCTTGGAACTGTTTCATTTCCTTTGGTAACACCTAGCCACCTACTGGGAACTTAACTATTTCCTTAATTATATCTCATTGAAATTGTTTGGAATAGCATGTGTTTGTCACTAAATTGACCCAGCAAGTTTTATTCTCTCCTTGAATATTTTCTCTTAATAAGACTACAAATGCAGTTAGTAAATTGAGAAAGCCACCTGCTGTCTTGTTGGTTGGTAGGCCTCTTAGGTGGTCCATCCGTACTCAGTTTTTGAGGGAAGCTGTAATCGCTACCATGAGGTCTGCATATGGTTAGATTTTACACCTGCAGGACACCATGGGTAAATGGGTAACAACCAGTTTATTTTCTCCAGCTGATCTTGTAGATAAACATTTCATATTTTAGTTTAGCCCTGATATGACATAATTAAATAGTGTTCTAATATTTATTCAGTAACTTTTGTAATTCAATAAAAATGGCAATGGCTGCTGCGTGTGGAACATTTCCCATTGAGCATACCACTTTTATTCATTTGTTCACTCTCATAGATGGAGTTGCAGTGTTCCTTTGCCATAGATCTTGACAGCGCCTTATGAGCTGTGCTTGTTATATAAACATTTAGTTCTCCAAGCAATAATTTTGAGGCTAGTTTGGTTCTTACTGCTATATACTAATTATCTGTTCCTATAACATAGGAAACTGTTAGTTTGTCATCAGTAAAAAAAAGGGTGTGGTACTTACTATTTGGACTTTCTTTTCCTGGTTGATTTAATTAAGGAGCAATTCCAGGAAGCTTTGGGACATTGTATCACCATACCTCATTCCATTTTAGATATTGATGAAAAATGGATTGCTGAAGAGTATAATCTCTTTGGCACAATTTCTATTGATCTTGTCCGGTAAGTCATTGTATGCTGGGATTGTTCTGAAGTCATTTTGGGAATAAAAGCTGTTCTTGACTTTTACAATCAGGTGTCCTCTTGTCAAAGGCAAAGTATAGCAACCTGAGATTCAATTACATTGTTTCTGTCTCTTTCATACTGTAAAATTGTTTTTCCTAATAAACTTCTCAAGTAAATGGTCTTTACTTACTGTTTTCATTCACTTCTTCCTCACAGCATGTAATGTGCTTTCTGTTGTGACTGCTTTCTTAAAATTTCTCTGTATGGTCTGAAATGGCCTATTTGCCTTCTAGGTTTTGTTGCTGTTGTTTTTAGAACTTAGACTATGCTGTACCTTCCTGCCATTTTTGGTATTGTTAATAACTTCCTGTTACTGAAACATTCTTGTTTGTCATTGTAGGGACAGTATACTCCCCTATTTATCATACCTATTCCATTGTTCCTTTTGCCCTCTTAATTGGTTGCTCATTCTTTTTTGTGTCCATGACTTCGGGCATTCTCTAGGGTCTAATCTTCTGTCTTGGATTCTTTTTCACTGAATGTTCAGATACTGATTAAGCTTCAGTTGCATCTTGAAGAGAGGACCTCATCAAATTCTCCTTTCTATTTCTGCACCTTCATCATTTTCTATTCTAATATTTCATATATTTTATTCACATACTGTTTCTTGAATATCGTTTTCTAGGTTCTGTAGGAAATGAAATGGAGGTGAAAACAAAGTTGTATGAAACTTTGTTGTTTTGCCTGTGAACTTGTAACTCGGGGAAGGCAATAAGATGCATACATGCACCTTAAAAGTAGGGCAGCATGTGGAAAATGCCTTATCAGTGATGTACATAGGCATGGAATGTGCTGGCAACTGCAGAAGGTTCATAGAAAAAGTGGTACATTATTTGAGTCTTAATAGATAGATACAGGTTTGACAGCAAAGATATAAAGGTAGGCGAGCATAAAGTATTTTGCAAGTATTCAGTAGTCCTGTAATACCTTTTCTCACTTTAGGTGGACTTGTCCTAAGTAGACAATAGGCAAAAATTATAATATTTACAACTGGAGCCTGCAATCTTTTCATGTATATTAAGCACATAGAATAACTGTAACCACAATGATTCATATCATATCCATAATATATTAAAATTCATATATATATTGGATGCAGAATGTCAAGAGTGATTTTAAATAAGGGTAACCATTTTTGTGGTATCAGTGACAATTTCTGCTCTTTCATTGCTGATTTTATTTACTTGGATGCTCTCCCTTTTTTCTTGATAAGTCTGATTAAAGGCTTGTTAATTTTGTTTATCTTTTCAAAGAACCAGCTCCTGGATTTATTGATCCTCTCTGAATTGTTCTTTCAGTCTCTATGTCATTTAATTCTGCTCTGATCTTGGTTATTTCCTTCCTTGTACCAGCTTTGGGCTTTGTTTATTGTTATTCCTCCACTTCTTGTAGATGTAGGGTTAGGTTGTTTATTTGAAATGTTTCTATCTTTTTCATGTAGGCCTGTGTTGCTATGAACTTCCCTCTCAGGATGGCCTTCACTGTGTATCACAGGTTTTGGACTGTTGTGTGTTCATTTTCATTTGTTTCCATAAACCTTTTGATTTTTTTCCTTGATCTCATTCATGGTTTAATAACATGCTATTCAGTCTCCATGAGTTTGAATCTTTTTGAGGTTTTTCGTTGAGGTTGGTTTCTAGTTTCAAGCCCTTGTAGTCTGAGAAAATGCTTGCTATGATTTCAATTTTCTTGAATTTTTTGAGGCTTGTTTTGTGTCCTGTCATGTGGTCTCTCTACAAAAATGTCCAATATACATTTGAAAAGAATGTGTATTTTGCTTCTTTGGGATTGAAGCTTGTATATATTTATATATATCAGTTAAGTCCATTTTCTAATGCATAATTAGTACCACAATATTTTGTTAGGAAGATCTATCCATTATTTAAAGTGGGTTGTTAAAAATCCCTAATATAATTGTGTTGTTGTCTATATCTTTGTTGAAGGCCACCAAGCTTTTTCTTATATATCCGTGTTCTCCTATGATGGGTGCATAATATAATCTTCTAAAACTAAATCAAGAAGAAACCAAAAACCTGAACAGACTGATACTGGCTGGTGAAATTGAAGCAATAATTAAAAAAACTCCCAAATAGAAAAGCCATGAACTGTACAGTTTCACAGGAGAATTTTATAAAACATTTAAGGAAGAGCTGATCCTTATCCTTCTCGGAATATTCCAAAAAATTAAAGAGAGGGAAGCCTCCCAAATACTTTTTATGAGGCCAACATCACTCTTATCCACAAACCAGACAAAGACACAACAAAGAATGAAAACTACAGGTCAATATTGCTGATGAATATAGATGCTAAAATCCTCAACGAAATATTGGCAATCCACATCTAGCAATACATTATAAAGAATATAAACCTGTAACTGGCTGTGCGGTAGGGAAGGGTAGAGTGGAGAGGAATAAGGGGGGTAATGGAGACAACTGTAATTGATCAACAATAAAAAAAGAAACTAAGATCATAAACCATGATCAAGTGGGATTCATCCTAGGGATGCAAGGATGGTACAATATTTGCAAATCAAAAAAGATAATAATACATTACATAAATAAAAGGAAAGACTAAAACCACATGATCATACCAATAGGTGCAGAAAAAGCATTTGATAAGGTACAGCACCCATTTATTAAACAAACACTCAGCAAAGTCGGAATAGAGGGAGCATTCCTCAACATAATAAAGGCAAATATGAGAGACCTACAGCCAACTTCATACTCAATGGGTAAAAACTAAAAGCTTTCCCACTATGATCAGGAACAAGACAAGGATGTGCACTTTCACCACTTATATTAAACATGTTATTGGAAGTTGTAGCCACCTGAATCAGGGAAGAAAAATAAATAAAGGCATCCAAATTGGAAAGGAGTGAGTAAAATTGTTATTGTTTGAAGATGACATGATAGTGTACAAAGAAAACCCTATAGACTCCAGCAAAAAACTACTCGACCTAATAAGTAAATTAGGCAAAGCAGCAGGATACCAATTCAGTATGCAGAAATCCAAGGCATTTTTTACACCAACAGTGAAATATCAGAAGTGGAAGCTAGGGAAAAAATCTAATATACAATTGCAACAAGAAATATAAAGTGCCTAGGACTAAACCTAACCAAGGAGCTAAAAGATCTTTACTGAGAAAACTACACAATACTGAAGAAAGAAATTAAGGAAGACACAGATAAATCAAAGCATATGCTGTGTTCATGGATTGAAAGAATTAACATCATCAACATGTCCGTACTACCCAGACAATTTATAAATTCAGGGAAATCCTTATTAAAATACCAATGACATAATTGACAGATATAGAACAAATATTTCAAAATTGTATGTGGAAGCATAAGTGACCCTGAATAGCCACAGTAATTTTGAGAGGAAGAACAAACTGGGGGGAATCACAATAAGTGACATCAAACTATATTACAAGGCCACTGTAATCAAAACAGCCTGGTACTGGCATAAAAACAGACATGTAGACCAATGGAACAGAATAGAGAGCCCAGAAATAAACCCAAGTCTTTATGGTCAACTAATACTTGAGAAAGGGGAAAGCAGCATAAAATGGAGTAAAATAGCCTCTTCAACAAATGTTGTTGGGAGATCTGGACAACTGCATGCAAAAAAAAATGAGACTAAACCACCAACTTACACCATACACAAAAATAAACTCAGGATGGAGAAAAGATTTAAACATAAATTGTGACATGATAAAACTCCTAGAGGAGAACATAGGCAGGAAAATCTCAGATATTCCATGGAGTGATATTTTCACTGATATGTCTCCTAGATCAAGGGACATAAAGGAAAGAATAAACAAATGGGATCTCATAAAAATGAAAAGCATCTGTATGACTAAAGAATCAGCAAAATGAAAAGAGAACCAACCATATGGGAAAATATATTTGTAAATGATACCTCAGAAAAGGGTTTGATCTCTAAAATAGATAAAGAACTAATAAGACTCCACACCAAGAAGACAGACAGTCAAATTGGAAAATGGGCAAGGGCCTGAAAAGACACTTCTCCAAGGAATACATACAGAGGGCCCAGAGGCATATGAAAGGATGCTCAGTATCACTAGCCATCAGAGAGGTACAAATAAAACCACAGTGAGATACCACTTCACAGTGGTCAGAATGGGATCATAAACAAATGAACAAACGAGAAGTGCTGGCAAGGTTAGGGAAAAAATGGAACTCTAGTGCACTGTTGGTGGGAATGCAGACTGGTATAGCCACTGTGGGAAACAATATGGAATTTCCTCATAAAACTAAACATGGACCTGCCTTTTGACCCAACAATTCCACTGTTGGGATTATATCCTAAGAACCCTGAAACACCAATCCGAAAGAACTTATGAACCCCTATATTCCTAGCAGCACAATTTACAGTAACCAATTGAGGGAAGCAACCTAACTGCACGTTAGTAAATGAGTGGATACAAGAACTGTGGTACATTTACACAATGGAATGATATGCAGCAGAAAGAAAGAAGGAGTGCCTACCCTTTGCGACAGCACAGATGGAACTGGAGAGCATTATAAGTGAAATAAACCAAGCGATGATAGACAAATACCACATGATCTCATCTATAAGTGGAACCTAATCAATAAAACAATGAATCAAGGAAAATATAACCAGAGATATTGAACTAAGGAACAAACTGATAGTAACTCGAGTGTAGGTGGGAGGTGGGTAGTGGGGAAAAGAAGGAGGTCATCAAGCAACATGTATAAAGGACCCATGGACCAAAGCCAAAGAGGGTGGGATTTAGGGTGGGAGTTGTCGGGATGGGCTGGGGAAAGTAGTGGCTGAAAATTGGAGACAACTATAGTTGAAGAACAATAAAATAAATAATACATAAATATATTCAGTTTTTTTCTGTATTCACTTATATCTATTCTATCTTCCATGCCTTGTGTTTTTTTATTAAATACTGTACTGGATATCAGATATAATCTGTGCCCTTTTGAATGTTTTATTTAACTTATTTCCATTAGATTTAAGTGGAAAGCTAGACATATTAGTGCTTCTTTCCTTTTTTTTAAGGCTTGTCTCCCCTAGTTTGGTGTTCAGGGTTTTTACCTGATGTTTTAGTATGATTTTCCATTACAAAATAGGAATCTATCACTTCTTATTATCCAGTTTGAGGCTTTTACTTTGATTATATTTTTTGTGATGTTTCTCTTCCAAATTTTATATATTGACCACCTGCTCGCTCTCTCTCTGTAGTTATAACTAGGGCTTAAGTTCATGTTCAATGTGGTGTAAATTACAAACTGAGGCATGCTTTGGTGGGAGCATTGGGAGAGCAACAATGAGTCCCCACAGTGATCAGACCAAATTCACCTGGGCAAAGTAAAGGCTAGCCTGTTGGCAAGCACAGCAAGTTTGAAATAGCTGCTAGGGAAAAGAGTCAGCAAGTTGGTGTCCTGATCCAGTCAAATTTATGTGCTGTTTGAGACTATTAGCAGCTACTTCTTCCCTGGGTTATTACTTTCTGTTTGATGTTTCCGGTAAAACCTTCAATTTGATGGATTTCTGATTTTTTTTTAACATAATATAGGTTTCATTCTAATCTTCTTGAGATGTATTTTACTTTATATGGTAATAGCTCTATCTCATTTTACAGATTTCAGAGTATTTGGGAAGACATACATTGAAGTTGCAATGTGCATTTGAGTTTTCTTTTGCCCTGAGATTTAGTGTTTAATCTTAAACATTGCTTTTAGCTTATATATGCCTTTATAAACAATACAGTATCCTCTATTATGTACCTCTAGAGCTAAAAAATTAATAAAAGGTACACAATAGGCAATTAGCAATTCTACAATAAGTGACTAGGTTTATGTTCTTGTTTTATAGTATATCTTTTGAAGTTATATTAAAAATTCTGTATACCAGAGATGATAATATTATTAAAAGATAGTTCTCATAGGAGACAGAGTTCTCATATCTGGGCCCTCATCCAAGAATTTTTTAAAAAGTTCTTACAGGCTTACAACCCAAACTATTTCTGGCCTGCGTAGAATAAAATACCTCGGGGAAGCTTGTTGCTAAACTGAAGCTACCTATGATGTATTTAAAGATACACACATTCCTATCCCAGTTATGCTTATCAATGACTCAACATCAGACTAAGTGCACCTATTGAATAGGTTTCACAGAAGTTGACTTAATTTACTTTGATAAATAGCTTACATGTTGAAATAAGGATATCATTCTCATTGTGTATAGGTGCATCAACATGATACTGTCTGGGAGCATAACTGCAATTGACCTTGACATAAACAGAATATTCTATTTAGAAATATATATTTTCACTAGAATTTTGTTCTTGAGATCTATTGTTATTGATATACAGGTTCTAAGGCATGCAAGCTTTAAAATGTCTACATGGTGTGCAAAAAAAAAAAAAATGAAACCACAGGCTATGGTACGCTTGCTTAGCGTAATGTCTAGCTCAACTATGGATTTTCGTTAAACTGAAATTTTCCACTTTTAAAAGCTCCAGTTTTTATGGAAAATGTTTTGTCTTTTCCCATTTTGCATCCTCCAGGTCCTTACCAGCCTTGGTTGTTTTTAGTAACTTGGTAAAATAGGACAGTGTTTATATCCAGGAAGGATAAATCCGTCTTCAACTACCTTTCGCTTTCCTTTTCAATGACAAATTCTTATTTTTTTCACATTATTTTATTGTTTTTCAAGTACAGTTGTCTCTGTTTTTCTCCCACCACTTCCCCCTGCCTCAGCCATCCCCACTTCCTACACTCGATTCTACCCCCGTTTAGTCCTGTCCATGTGTCCTTTATACATGTTCCTGAAAACCCTTCCCTCTTCCCCATTATCCCCTCCCACCTCCCCTGTGTTTACTGTCAGTTTGTTCTTAATTTCAATGTCTCTGGTTATATTTTGCTCACTTGCTTGTTTTGTTGATTAGGATCCACTTGTAGTTGAGATCATATGGTATTTGTCCCTCACCACCTGGCTTATTTCAATTAGCATAATGCTCTCCAGTAACATCCATGCTGTCACAAAGGGTAGGAGCTTCTTCTTTCTTTCTGCTGCATAGTATTCCCTTGTGTAAATGTACCATAGCTTTTTGATCCATTCATTTACTGATGGGCACTTAGGTTGCTTCGAGTACTTGGTTATTGTAAATTGTGCTGCTGTGAACATTAGGGTGCATAGGTTCTTTAGAATTCAATGGCAAATTATTTTATTGTATCTTCCTTTCTCTTCTCTTCTAGCATTGTGATAACTGCATTTATAAAAGAAGAGAAGGGCAATGGTATCTCTTATTAATTTTAATATCTATTATGTACACACATGTTTTTAATTACTGTATAAAATGCATTATTTATTTTTAAAACTTCTATGTACTTAGTAGACTGAGAGATTATAGAAATATATGACAAGATCCTTGCCCTCACGTTAATAATTGTTTTAAAAATAAACCAAGTGTTCCTTGAGTATCCTTCATTTTTCCTTAAAATCCCATTACTTGTCACTAATATGAGCCAAATTGTTGACCAAGAGTTGCCTTCAGTGTTAGATTCTGACCTTTAGAAGAAATTAAAAATAGGATCCATTGGTTACTGTTTATGATATTTACATTTTCAGTTTTAGGGAGTATTTATTGAGCTGTTAGGGTGTTGTGTTATGTGCCTTAGAGCAGTTCTTTCAAACATTACTAATATTCAGAACTACCTGGGGAGTTTTTATGAGATGCAGGTCCTGAGGCAGTACCTATAGTTATTCTGACATTCTGATTCCATTGTTATAGGTGTGTTAAAATCCACATTACAAGGTGATGAGAGTATAAGGAAGGAAAGGGGTGTGATAACAGATATTTTGCATTCTTAGTAGCATAACAGAGAGGGTGATAAATTGGGAAAGAAAAGGGTTATAAGTCTGTTGGTCCTAAAAAGAGGATCACCTTAAGCTTATTCAAATTTGGTCTTATCATATCTTTTCATGTTTCCAAAGTAGTCTTAGAGGTTGCTTACCACTTTCAAATAGAAAATCCCTAACATACTAAACTTGACGTAAAAAAAAAGAGAAAGAAATGAAAAGTTTAGGTACTTCCTCTCCTAACCTCAATTTTTCTAATGCTTTGATATCTGTCAACAGAATATACTGATGTGATTTTGTGAACTAAAGAAAATTACAGCTAAAAGGCAAAATTGAAACCAGTTGGAAACCCAAAGAGAAAACAGAGACAAAATAACTATGGTAGTTTCCCATTGAGCTCAGCCGGCAAAAAAAACAAATTGAGATACTCAATAATATTTTCATGTACATAAAGTAAGAGAACTGTATTACATAAAATTCAAAGGTTTGATTTATGTTTTTTTAATAAAATTCACACTTTCATCTTACCATAAAACAGCATATCCCACGTGAAGCATTACCAAACATTGTAGCTCCTTTAGAGCTCTCATTCTACGTAGATATTGATGGGGTGGTAGAAACTAATTTTATGATTTTATTATGGCTGATTTGTTTTTACCATAATTTTATATGTAGACATATGATAAAATATTGGAGAGTATGTGGGGAAAAATAGGAGACAGTTATAGTTTGGGATCAAACCATTGATCTCTGTAGAATTGACACATTTAAAAAGCATGAGGAGCCCTGACTGGTGTGACTTGGTGGAGCACAGGTCTATGAACCAAAGGGTCCCTGGTTCGATTCCCAGTCAGGGCACATGCTTGGGTTGCAGGCTAGGTCCTCAGTGGAGGGCACTCCAGAGGTTACCACACAATGATGTTTCCCTCTCTTCCTCCTTCCCTTTCCCTCTCTCTAAAAAGAAACAAAAATAAATAAGCATAAGGAGTATAAATGTTTTTTTATTATGTGACCACTATTTGTAAAACAGAATTATCCATCAATAATTATAGTAAAATACTTCTAGATGTTATTTTGTAAGGAAATGTTTGAACATTTTCAAAGATTGAAGTGAGAATAAATTCATCTTAGTTTCAAAAGGAAGAAGTTAAAGGACCAGGCAGTTACTGGCATCTTTGATGTCAGGGGTTGACAAACTACAGAAGGGGCATCTGGCCAACCACCTGTTTTCATATATAAGGTGTTCATTGCTGCCATGCTCCTTTGTTACTTATTGTTTATGCCTGCCTTTATGCAACAATATCAAAGTTATATAGACTTGCAGCATAGATTGTATGACTTGTAAAGCCTAAAGTTTTGACTATCTGGCACTACCCAGAACTACCACTTACATAGTTCCTCGAATTTGTCACAGCTGCTTTTTAAAGGACCTGGTGATTCATTGCAAAGGCCTATGGGAGTAGAGGTGATCACTATTCATTAGCTAATGCTTTTTGACTTAGGCATCCTCATCAAACCTGTGCCTTTTATGAGCATATTTATCCACTCTGAAAAACCATTTTTTTAATCTGCTGACTTCTTTCAACCTTTGGGTCCCTGGCATAATCTCTAAGCCTCCTCTCACTCTAATTCTTCATCCATAAATAACACAAAAACCAGTTTAAAAGGCAGTGCCAGGTAGAAACACATACCCCAAGCCAGTGCTCTATTTATAGTTCTGTTCTTCACCTTCCCCTGTCAAATATTAAAAAAATAAATAACACCAGCACTTCCTGTAGGGATAACTGCCCACTAAACTCAGAATTCCAGTTTGGGCAAGTAAGAATTGCAAGCCATGGGTAGAAAAAGAAACCACAGCTTTGATTTATTACTCTAGGATGCACAGCAGAATATTTGGTTAGACCACAAGGAAGAACTGTATGAGGGATTTCGAACCATGGGGTATGTTGAACATCTCCACAGAACTTTCTTAACTTGAATTATTTATTAGTAAGTTATGGGAGAAAATTGTGAATATCATTCTGTATCTATGGGGAATGATGCAACCTTATAGCAATATCATGGACTTTGGGGTCAGATCGCCAGGAATTGAATCCTAGCTCTACCATTTAACTTTTTTCTCAGATCTTTCACAGGTTTCTGGGGACCTCAGTTTCCTTTTTTGTAAAATTGGAATAATAATACTGTTTGGACTGAATGTTTGTGTCTCCCCAAAATGTATACATTTAAAGCCCTAACCCCCAGTGTGGCTGTATTTGGAGATGGGGCCTTTAAGGATGTAATTAAGGTAATTCAGGTAAAAAGCATGGGCATTGAGCCACTAGAATTAGTGTATTCATAAGAAGAGACACCAGAAAAGTAGCTCACTCATTCTTCCTCTGCACATGCTCCAAGGAAGGGCCACATGAGCACAAAGTGCAGTTGTAGCCACCTACCTCGCCAGCCCGTACCTTGATCTTGAACTTCCCAGGCTTCATAAGTGTGAAAAATTTCTGTTGTTTAAACCACCCAGTCTGTGGTATTTTGTTATGGCAACCTGAGCAGACTAATACAAATATCTACTTTGCACAGTTCCTAGGAGAAGCCATCCAGTGCAGTGCCTGGTAATGGTTGTACGTAGACTCTTAATCATTATGTATATCCAAGGTCATAAGAGTCTGTGAATAGAAATATAATTACAGGAACTATTGAGAGAGTAATGTACCTGACTTGGTCTTTGAGGTACTAGTCTACTCTAGTTATCCACATCTGGTTTAGGAATTCTCTAGGGCAGGCTTACTTATTTATATAATGACTTGGTAGCCCTTGACTTTTATATGTCTAACCTTCAGAGTATCCTTTGCAGATATTATAATTCAGTGAAACTATTAAATTTCCTATTATATAATGAATCCAGGCATTTTTACGGACATGATAGTACTGTATACCAACTATTATTTCTGTTTCTGTACTATTGCTATTTTTGTCTGTATAGAAAACACTTGTGCAGGTATTTTAATATTTTAGTGAAATTTGACTTCCTTTCATACATTATAAATGGTGAATAAGAAAATGAATGTTTTGATACTAGTAATAAGAAATATGGTATTATCAACAAAATAAAAAAGCAAGAGAAACATAACCAGAGACATTGAAATTAGGAACAATCTAACAACAGCCAGAGGGGAGGGGGGCTATGGGGAGAAGGGTTTTCAGGAACCACTATGGAGGACACATGGACAGAACCAAGGGAGAGAGTGGGGACAGGGGAGGGAGGTGGGGTTGGAGGGGGTGGGGGAGAGGGGAGAGGATGCAGACAACTGTAATTGAACAATGATAAAGTAATTAAAAAAAAGAAATATGGTTTTAGACGTAAGACATTTGTGAAGAAGATGGGTTTTGTTAGGCATGTTGACAGCAATGAATCTTTAAGCCCCCAACTCAACCATAGCACGCATAACATGTGTGTTGTTAAAATATTTTTATTTGAATTTCACTTATACATTACAATATGCCTCTATGGCTAGGCCATGGTTTGGTATGTGTCGATTTGTTCCTCCTCTGCTCTGATGTTTGATCATGTTACTCGAATGCTTGGCTATGTTTCTATGCTGCAACTTGAAGTGCAAAAATTAGTTTTCGTTTAACTTGTGCCACAGAGCATTCCTATGCATTTACATATTAGAGACCTTTTAGTGGTGAAATCATTTTGTTTCTTCTTTGTTTTGTTTTTCTATTCATTTTTTAATTGAAAATATATTTTCATGGCATAACATTGGAAAGCTACGAAGATAGCATACAGTGAAATTTCTTCCTCTCACTTCTCTCAGTTACTCAGTTTCCTCCCTAGAATTAATTTAATGCATTTCCTATAAACCTTCCCAGAAACATTTTATGCATATACCAGCAAATACATATAAATATTTCTCTCTTTTTCTTCCATAAATGATAGCATGTGCTATGTAGTCTTGTATACCTTGTTTGAGTCCTTAACAGTATTTACTGAATATCACTTCATATCACTCCATAACCAGATTCTCTGGTCATGAATATAGTAGCTGAGCAGTCCACTGAGTGGGCATACTACAGTTTACTCAAACAGTCTTCTAATGATGAGCTTTTGGGTCATTTCAAATATTTTGCTCTTCTAATCAATGCCCTATATACCACAATTTATTTCCAGTTGATGAATATTCATCATTTGTTGCTATTAATAATAGTGAAACACATAACATTATACATCAATCCTTGTGAGCCAGTGAGAATATGTATGGAGGATAGATGTCAAAATAATTGGAATGCCTGTTCTTTTCCAGGCACAGTTTTAGATGCTAGTATGTAACATTGAACAAAATAGTCACAAAAAAACCCCTTTTAACAGAGTTTATGTCAAAGTGGAAGGTGTAGAAAGTAAACAAATACTACGTGTATTTTGTCAGCTGGTTATAGTTGCTATGGTGTACAATGAAGCAGGCAAAGGGAAAAAGGAGTGCCAAGAGAGAGGAATTGCGATTTTGAATAACATCTTCAGGAAAGGTCTCTATGAGAAAGTGATATTGAACCAATATCTGAAAGAAGTAAGGGAAGATCTGGAGATGATATAACATCAAGTGCAAAGGCCTTGTTGTGGGAGTTGTTCTGGTATATTTGAAAACAGCAAGGGACTTATTGTGGCTGGAATAGAGTGAATGAGAGGAAAGAGGTAATAAATGAGGTCTGAGAGGCTAAAGACACTGCATTAAATATAAAGTAGGACATTCTATGCCATTGTAAATACTGTGGTTTTTGCACTGAATAAGACAGGAAGCCATTGGAGGGTTTTGAACAGAAGACAGACTAATTAATTAATTGATAGGATAGGGGGGAAAAGGACAAAGGCAGAATGGTGATTACTCTTTAGGCTGTTGCAATAACCTAGGCTTGAAGTCATGGTGATTTGAAATCCTTAGAAGTGGAGGTGATAATTGATAAAACACTGGATTTGCCCAAGAATGTGATATGGCCTGTGAGAAAGAACAGTAATTGTTGACGCCACATTTGTTTGCTTGAAAAATTAGGACTGAGTTGCCATTTGTTGAGGAGAAGACTAAAAACCAGGTATGACATGTGCTACATCTGAGATGCTTATTAGACAATCAAGTGGAGATATCAGAATATGAGAAGTTCTTCATGAGACATAATTTCCGAGGAGTCTTTTATTTGAAAAGAATCTTTGCTGAGATCTACAACACTGGCTTTATTATAGGCATGCTCAGGTATATCTGTAACCCAGACTGAAAAATCTTACGTTGTCAATTTGAGATCCTGGCTACAACTATTCTGGGGTATTATTTTGTTCAGTCTTGCTAAGGAAGACTACAACAAATTGTGTGCAGAATTACAACAGTAAGAGATGGACCACATTAAAAAAGAAAAGCCTAGAGAAGATGAATATCCAAACTGTATTCTCAATAAGAAATGCCCTTTTAACCTACCACTACTGAGTTTTATCATACTGATTTCTTCTGTTATGTTTTCCTTAGTACTCCTCTTTGACACACATAGCCCTTGGGATTTATTGCTGGACTTAACTTGATCTGTGACATGAATTAGCAAATGTAACATAATAGGAGATTGCCTGAGTGCATGAGGTGCCCAGAAAAACATCAATGCATACTTACAATGCCAGAGCCAACCTACCAGTAAAGGGATGAACTATAGCTTGAGCAAGGTACTTCATATCTGTTAAATGTTAAAAGGAAGAACTCCCACAACCTCATTTGTCAAATACTATATCAGGTTGAGGTTACTTCAGTTTTTGTATTTAAATTATCACTTCAAACAAGGAAAACTGTACCTAAAACCTCTAACCCAACTTTATCTGTTCTTCCTAAAATATACATTACCTGCTGAGTTTTTGAGGCCCAGTTGAAAATATATATTAGCGCTCTGTCAACTGTGGCTGAGTGGATTGAGTGCTGGCCTGTGAACGAAAGGGTCACTGGTTTGATTTCTGGTTAGGCAGGTGCCCAGTAGGGGGTGTATGAGAGGCAACCACATATTGATGTTTCTCTCCCTCTCTTTCTTCTTCCCTTTCCTTCTCTCCAAAAGTAAATAAATAAAATATTTTAGAAAAGAAAATATACATTGGCTAGTTCATGTCATTAAACATAGTGTTATGGTGACATTTAGTGGTTTTCAGTAATTGGCTTAATGAACAGGTGTACAAGTATATTGGTTGGGCAGATGTTAATTTGGAGTAACATGTGCTGCCTGATTTGAGGGGTTCTTGTCTAAACTACAACCAGTAAGATTTGTTCCTTAATTAGGAAATCATTACAAAGTATGTGTGTGTGATTCCCACCACCAGAACCATTATTCTTGTTTAATGTGCAGTAAACTTCGAGAACACTCCTGGTAATGCCATTCCTATGGCTGCAGATATTATGCAGGTGTCAGAATGAAATCTACCTTTCTGTGGGATGCCTTCGTTAGTACACATCTGCAGGCAACACAGAGAGGGGACACTTCCCATCTGTGATATGCAGCACGTGAGGGGAGATGGAAATGCAATCTCCTAGTTCATATTGCATCAGTTTTTCCTCTCAAGGTTTGGTAAACAAATGTGTTATTCCTCACAAAATAGATTTTAAAACCAATTGCAAAGAAAATTGTACTTTTTTACCAAACTGACTAATCTTTACCTGTATTTTTTTAATTATTCTCTCCCTATTGTTTCTGATTCCTATCTACACTTGGTCCTTGAGACTGCCAAAGCTAACAGTTTATACATTATAAAAAGGTATAGGATTATTTATGTAATTTAGTCATATCATTTTTATGTTGAAAAATAGAAATTTGCAAAGGCTAATACAGCAAACACCCATGTACCAGCCTCTTGGAGTGAACAAATATTAACATGTTGTCATATTTACTACAGCTCTTTGCTTTTAAAGAAATGAAACATGAGAGATAAAGTGAAAGTTTCCAAGGTTCTACTTATTCCAGTATCAATTTGCTACCCTAGACGAACACTGTCATTAATCTGCTATCTATTCCATGTTTTTATAATTTTGTTATTTATATATTCATCTGTAAGCAATATAGTACATCAGATTAGTCTTTTATTTTTTTTATTTAAATGAATGATATTATACTGAATGCACCGTTTTCCATCACTTTTATTTTTCCATTCAGAATTGTGTTGGGGAATCTATCTTTGTTGAAATATTTACCTGCACTATAGGCACTGTAAATGCTGGGTTGTACTTCATTATATTAATATCCTACAATTTATTTATCCATTTCATAACCTCTGACACGTGGCTTTTCAAATTTTGTGTTGCTATACAGTCGTCCCTTGCTATATCGTGGTTCACTTATTGCGGCTTCACTCTATCGCGGGTTTTAAAAATTATCTATATCTAATTCTGTATCACGGAGTTTTCGCTGTAGCACAGGATTTTGCGGCATATAGGTATTTATATAATGTTTATGGTTTTAATTATTTTGCCTAAAAATTTAAAACAATATAAGAATATAAAAATGTTAATTCAAACATATTAAAAGAATATTAAATCGAAATAAAGTACAGTATGCATTTCATCAGTGGATGATACCATACTGTACTCAATGGAAATGTAGTACGCCATGACCTCTTGCACAAGTTTGCCAACGTGAGATTGTACACGACTCACTATTGGCTGATGGAATGGAAGGCGACCAACCACATTTCCCATATAGAATTTTATATGTTGTTAAAATTACGTAGGTTTAAGAGTGTAGAAAGTGTTTAAGAGCATATGAAGTGTTTATAAGAGTGTGGGAAAGGTTAATAAGAGAGTGGGAAAGGTTTATAGGACTGTGGGAAGGGTTTATAAAGCCTTAAAATTTTATATAAATAATAAAATAAATATAACACCACCACTTTGCAGATTTTCACCTATTTCAGCGGTCTCTGGAACGTAACTCCCGCAATAGGTGAGGGATCACTGTAAACATTGCTACGGTGAATGTTTGATCATTTGACCTACAAGTGGAAGATTTGGGATATAATTAGGAAAAGCACACCTTAAATATATTAGACATTAATCAATGTATATTTTTAGGTTGTTCTAGTTTTTACTGCCACTACTGACACAGTCAAATTCTTCTCACTGTTACTGGTGTGGCTCAGTTGGTTGGAGTGTCATCCTGTCACCAAGGTTTTCGGGTTTGATTCCTGGTTAGGGCAGCGTGCCTGGGTTATGGATGTGGTCCCCACAACTGATCTGTATTTCTCTTGCTCTCTTTCTCCCTCCCTTTCTCTCTCTCTAAAAATAAATATATAAAATATTTAAAAGAACATTCTTCTCTGCCTCCACATCCATACATGGTATTATGAGATGTTTTTGTTATTTCCAGTTTGATATTTGTAAAATAGTATTTTATTGGTTGTTTTCATTTTCATTTCCCTGATTATTGGTAAAGTTGAGCATATTTTTGTTATTATATGATCTTGGGCAAATGAGTCAATTTCCCTGTCCTTTAGTTTTCTCCTTTGTTAAATGACAATGACAGTACCCGTTATATAAGGTGATATCAAATTAAATTACTGCCAGGCACAGAGCAGATGTTTAAAAGCTGATTGCGGTAGTGGTTGTACTTATTGTGGTGTGGTTACTACTACTAGTACTACTACCACTGTTATTGTTGTAGTTCTTAAACTTTACCCTCTTGCATGTTTTATATATGTACACAGCTGTGTGTCATACATATACTTATATCTGTATGTATGTGTGTATGTGTATACATACAGACATACACACACATATATAATCTTTTGCCCATTTTTAAATTGCTTCTCTGATATTTTCAGAAATTCAACAGTAAAGATGATTTTTAAAAGAGTAGAAAATAACAAATTAAAAAAAAACCAATAGTAGCTATCGCATGTAGATATTGTATATTTTCCCTGCATGCTGTTGTCATACTTGCACTCATTTTACATTGATTTATTAACTGAAGTTAACATAACACCTATTTCAAGTAGCACATGAAGAATATTAGAATATATAATGCAGTTAGAATCACTTCTGGTATTATATGCAAATGAATAAAATATTTATGCTGGCAGATCACAGTTCCTATATCTATGCACTCCCACATATAATGCACACACACATTTTTGACCCAAACTTTGAGGATAAAAATCTTTCCTCTTAATTTTAAATTCTATTATTAATTTATATATATTTAGAAACAAAACTGATTATTGTATTTCAGGATATTACTTTGCATATGGATATCATTATTGCTTTCTAGAGTTACCTTTTTGACACATAAGCAGAAATAAAATACTTAAAAGCATTTACATAGATACGGATTTACTACTACCACTGTATAATATACATCCTTATTTTTCCCTCAAAAACTTGCAGAAAGAAGTGTGCATTATAAGCAGCAAAATGCGGTAACTAAAACAACAGTCACGCATTTAGCATGTTGATTATACATATATGTATACATAAAGTTGCATAAATTTTAGTGTGTTTTTTGATACTACTATTAGCATTATTTAACCTGGCTCTTTATATAGTACACTAAATAGGAAGTGTCATAATTTTACTTGTCCATATTCCTTATAATGATGTAACTCGTCAGTTGATGCTTATTCAGAGATACAGTATCTCTACTGTGGAACTGTGGCTTCCAATAACAAAAAGAAATTTGCTGAGGGATAAACATGTATTCATTTAAGCTATATTGTTGTTAATGAGAAGATTACAAATGTTAGATATCTTTTGGAGATACTTTCATAATTAATAGTTTACATATAACTGTATTTAAGAGTATGAGTAGACATTTCAGTCTTGTGTACAATTGTACACTCATGCTAGGGTAACACATAATGTATACGATCAACAAATATTTGCTAGATAGATAGGTGAATGAATAAATGAATAAATGAATGAATAGTATTGATGTTGACTTTAGGAATCTATCTTTCTCACTGGAATTTTGAAGTAAAATAATTATAAAATTATATTGTGATTTATGGTTTGTTGTCACCATGTAAATCATTCAATGTTACACATTTATAATATCTTAATATTTGCTACAAATTACACATATTTTTACATGTTTTGTGTATCCACTGGGATAGTGGAAATTAATAGGAGATTTCCGAACATTGCCTAAATTAGATTGGGGAAAAAATGTAACCCAAGTTTACTTTGTTTATGTTGATGAGCATCCCTCAGTTGTAAAGGAATAACTTTATAGTACCATTGCATGTAACAATCCATGTATTAAAGGAAATATAAGAATACTCAGTGGACATTTTATCTTAGATAATTAGTATCTTAATCTTAGCATATCTTTAATAATAATACAACTGTCTTTATTATTATATCATTATCTTCTTATAGACAGTATTTTATAATGTTTTATTATTATTTGATTGATTAGCACTGTCAATTTATGCTCTCAAATTAATTTAATCCATTGGATTCAAACCTCGTGGCTGTATTGGTTTTTCATATGCACAAGGAGAGAGTGCATTTGACTGGAGGCCTCATGTTTAACCTGAGTCCCATAGCGCCATTGATGACAAAATCACTTCTTGAAGTTATGGTATTGAGACTTAAAATCTCTTCAGTCTCATCTAAGTAATTTCAAATATTTATAGAATATCTATAATTTAAGTTTTTAATTAATTTATATTTTATTGTTATAAGCACATTTAACAAGAGCTATACTCTCTTAACAAATTTTAAAGTGCACAGTATAGCATTGTTTACTGTAGGCACAATGTTGTACTGCAGATCTCTAAAATTTCATCTGTATAACTTAAACTTTATTCCATTTGAACAGGCATCCTATTTCCCCCACCCTTCAGCCTCTGCCAACCGCTGGTTTACTCTTTGTTTCTATGAGTTTGACATTTTAGATTGTGTATATCAGTAACATAAAAAGCATTTAGATTACTTATATAAGCACTTATCCTTCTGTGATTTGCTTATTTCACTTAACATTAATGTCCCCCAGCTTCATCCTTGTTGTTGTATATGGTGGGGTTTCCTTAGTTTTAAAGGCTGAATAATATTCCAGAGTGGGTGTGCATGTATGTGTATCACATTCTTATTATCCATTCATTCCTTGATGGGCATATTGGTTGTTTCCACATTTCAGCTATTGTGAATAATGCTGCAGTAAGGACGGGAATGGAGATAACTCTTTGAGATCCTGATTCCAGTTCTTTTGGATATATATCCAGTAGTGGGATTGCTGGATCATATGATAGTTCTATTTTTAATTATTTGTGAAATTGTCATGCTTTTTCCCAGAGAGGGTACACCATTTTATATACCTACCAGTAGTGTACAAGGGTTTCAGTTACTCCACATTCTCACAAAAGAGAATGTGAGGTGATATTTTATTGTGATTTTGAATTTGCATTTTCCTGATGATTAGCAATGTTAAACATATTTTCTTATATCTATTGTTCATTTGTATGTCTTGTTGGAGAAATGTCCATTGAAATTTTTTCATTGTTGTTCTTTTCCATTTGTCCCAGTTTCCCCCCATTGCTCTCCCCTGCCCTGCCCAGCCCAGCTCACACAATCAATTCCCACCTTGTTGTCCATGCCCATGGTTTACTTGTACCTGTTCCTTGACTACACTCTTGCCCTTCTTCCCCCTTTTATCCCCACCCCTCCCCTCTGGTTGCTGTCAGTTTGTTCTTTACTTCCATGTCTCTGGTTCTGTTCTGCTTGCTTGTTTGTTTTGTTCATTAGATTCCTCTGATAGGTGAGATCATATGGTGTTTCTCTTTCACCACATGGCTGATTTCACTTAGCATATTTTCCTGTTCCATCCATGCTGTTGTGAAAAGTAGGAGTTCTTTCTTTCTGCTGTGCTGCGTAATATTCCATTGTGTAAATGTACCACAGTTTTTTGATCAACTCATTTACTGATAAGCACTTAGGCGGTTTCCAGCATTTGACTATTGTAAATATGCTGCAATGAACAATGGGGTGCATAGGTTCTTTAGAATTGGTGATTCAGGATCCATAGGGTATAGTCCCAGCAGTGGAATCACTATATCAAAAGGCAATTCCATTTTTAGCTTTCTGAGGGAATTCTATTCTGTTTTTCACAGAGGCTACATCAATGTGCATTCCCACCAACAGTGCACTGGGATTCTTTTTCTCTGCACCCTCACCAACATTTGTTGTTTATTGATGTGTTTATGATAGCCATTCTGACTAGTGTGAAGTGGTATCTCATTGTGGTTTTGTGGTTTTGATTTGCATCTCTCTGATGGCTAATGATGCTGAGCATTCTTTCATATGTCTCTGGGCCCTCTGTATGTCCTCCTTGGAGAAATGTCTGTTCAGGCCCTTTGCCCATTTTTTTTTAATTGGCTTTTTTGTCTTCCTGGAGTGGAGTCCTGTGAGTTCTTTATATATTTTCAAGATCAGACCCTTGTCTGAGATATCATTGGCAAATATGTTTTCCCATAAGGTTGGCTCCCTTTACATTTTGATGATGTTTTCTAGCCATGCAGAAGCTTTCTCATTTGATGTAGTCCCATTAATTTACTCTTTCCTTTATTTCCCTTGCCCTAGAGGATACATCTGCAACAATATTGCTGCATTAGATATCTGAAATTTCCTGCCTATGTTTTCCTCTAGTTTTATGGTTTCATGGCTTATGTTTTAGGCTTTTATCCATTTAGAGTTTATTCTGGTGTATGGTGTAAGTTGGTGGTCGGTTTTCACTTTTTTGCATGTACCATTCCAGTTCTTCCAACACCATTTGTTGAAGAGACTATTTTTACTCCATTTTATGCTTCTGCCCCCTTTGTCAAATATTAATTGACCATAGCATCTTGAGTATATATCTGGATTCTCTATTCTGTTCCATTGATATAATGCGTCTCTTATCATGCCAGTACTAGACTGTTTTGATTACACAGGCTTCATAATATAGTTTGATATAAGGTATAGTGATCCTTCTTGCTTTTTTCTTATTTCTCAAGATTGCTGAGGCTATTTAGGGTAATTTTTTGGTTCCATATGAATTTTTGAAATACCACAATTTTTTCTAAATTTGTGAAATATGTCATTGGTATTTTAATAGGGATTGCATTTAATCTATAGATTGCTATGAATAGTATGGCCATTTGATGATGTTAATTCATCCAATGCATGAACACGGTATATGTTTTCATTTATTTGTATCTTCCTTAATTTCTGTCTTCATATTGTGTAGTTTTCCTGAGTACAGGTCTTTTACCTCCTTGGTTAGGTTTATTCCTAGTACTTTATTTTTCTTGTTGCTATTGTATACTGGGATTTTTCATAGTTTCTGATTCTGATATTTCATTGTTGGTGTAGAAAAATGCCTTCCATTTTTTATTATTTACTATGTATCCCATTATTTAGTAAATTCACTTATTTGATCAAGCACTATTTTGGTGGAGTCTATAGGGTATATTCTATGTATACTCTCATGTCATCTGCAAATAATGACAGTTTTACTTTCTCCTTTCTAATTTGGACGCCATTTCTTTGTTTTTCTTGTCTCTTCACTGTGGATAGAACTTTTAATACTATGTTGAATAGTAGTGGTGCAAGCGGATGCCCTTGTCTTGTGCCTGATCTTAGGAGGAAAGCTTTTATTTTCTGCACATTGAATATGAGGTTAGCTGTAGGTTTCAGCTTTATGGCCTTTATCATGTTGAGGAATGCTCCTTCTATTCCCACTTTGCTGAGTGTTTTCATCGTAAACGGGCGCTATACTTTTTCGAATGCTTTTTCAGTATGTATTGATATGATCATTTTATTTTTATCTTTCATTATGTTTATGTGGTGTATTACATTTATTGATTTGCAAATATTGATTGCACCATCCTTACGTCCCTGAGATGAATCCCACTTGGTCATGGTATATGATCTTTTTAATGCATTGCTGGATGGGGTTTGCCAATATTTTGTTGTGGATTTTGGCATCTGTGTTCATCAGTGTTATTAACCTGTAGTTTTCTTTCTTTGTGTCTTTACCTGGTTTTGGAATTAGGATGATACCAGCCTCATAAAAAGAGTATAATAGTCTTCCCTCTTCTTGAATTATGTGGAATACTTTGAGAAGGATAGGATTCAGCTCTTCCTGAAATGTTTGGTGAAATTCACCTGTGTGCCATCCAGTCCAGGGCTTTTGTGTGCTGGTTTATTTTATTTTATTTTTTTATTACTGCTTCAATTTCACTAGTCATTATCAGTGTATTCCAGCTTTCTGCTTATTCTTTTTTTATTTGTTTTTTTTTTTCATTTTTAGAGAGGGTAAGGGAGGAAGAAAGAGGGAGAGAAGCATCAATGCATGGTTGCCTTTCATGTGCCCCCAAGTGGGAATCTGGCCCGCAACTCAGGCATTGCCCTAGAGTAGGAATTGACCTGGAGACCCTTCAATTAGCAGGCCAGGACTCAGTCCACGGAGCCACCCCAGCAAGGGTTTTCTCCTTGTTCTTTATTCAGTTTTCGAAGATTATATTTTTCTAGAAATTTGTCCATTTCACCCAGGTTTTCAAATTTTTTGGCATATAGTTCTTCATAGTAATTTCTTACAGTCCTTTGTATTTCTGTGATATCAGTTGTAATTTGTTCTCTTTCATTTCTGATTTTGTTTATTTGGGTCCTCTTCTTTTTTTTCTTGATGAGTCTGCTTAAAGGCTTGTCCATTTTGCTCATCTTTGTAAAGAACTAGCTCCTGGATTTATCGATCCTTTGAATTGTTATTTTAGTCTCTATATCATTTAATTCTGCTCTGATCTTGGTTATTTCCTACCTTCTACTTACTGTAGGCTTTCTTTATTGTTGTTCCTGAAGATCTTGTAGGTGTAGGGTTAGGTGTTTGTTTGGAATGTTTCTGTCCTTTTTAGATAGGCCTGTATCGCTATGAACTTCCCTCTCAGGACAGCCTTTGAACTGTCCCATAAGTGTTAGACTGTCATGTGTTCATTTTCATTTGTTTCCAGAACCTTTTTGATTTCTTCCTTTATCTCATTATTGACTCATCCATAGTCTAATAGCATGCTAATTAAATGAGGTGAACTGTTAACACATAAGTACAATGGTAGCTGTGGAATTTCTGTAAAGGAGGGATTTACAGATTTGCTGTAAAGCTTCCTCTTCATAGCAGCCAGCCAGCCATGTTGTTTTTCACTTTGGTTTTTAGGATGGCTTATTTGGGGAAAGGTGTGATGGAGGTAATGAGAGGAAAAAGCCACTCCTTGGCACTGCCACTCTTCACAGTTTCTGGGCATTTAAATTGTTTCTGAACTAGAGAATTACCTTCTTATATCTTTTGTTCTAAGAAAGCAAATAGTACTAAAAAATATGATGAGGGAAACAAAGGTAGCTTACTGAAAAGTCCCTGTCTTTGAAGTTTGTTAATTATGTGTATTGAAATGGGTGCTAGTGTTGTGCAACTTTCAAATGGTTCTATCTATTTTTCAAAGCAGTGTCTGCAGGAATTTTTATATGACAATTTGTTTAGCAGTTGAATTTACCTTAGGTACTTTAATTTCACTACATGAAAGTCATACCTAAATTTTAACATAACTTACAATAAATCCATGTCTTTTTCCTCAATTAGTCCAAATTAGGGAGATTTTACATTTAATTCCAGTGCTTCTTGTAGGTACCTGGTAAAGTAGTAATTAATGTTTCACATTAGTTAAGAAACAGCAATTGATTTTTGGTTCTATTTGGCTTATCTTTTCTCCTTAAGTGGTGATATTTAATTTGTAGAGAAACCTCTAAACCGGTCTATATTTTTATCTTTATCCTCTTTCTCAAAGTAATGAAATAAACACATTTATTGATTTTGGTGTGAGCTTTATTAATATAGTTAGTATGCCTTCCTAATGTTATTACATGCACTTGGATCAGTGCCATTATTGTTTATGAATCAACATTTTTTCTTTCAGCTCAAAAGAATGCAGAAGCTTTAGAAGAGAAGAAGACCCAACCTGCAAAGAAGAAAGTGAGGGAGTTGAGAGTTTTGGATCCCAAAACAGCCCAGAATCTGTGTATGTGAATTTTCCTGTCTAGGGGGTGGTGCTGAGAGGATGGTTGTTGAATGTATTTAACCAGAATTGTAACTTCTTTGAACAGGTGTATTTAGCATTTACTAAAAACAAAATTCTGTGTAAACATGATTTGGTTTATCTTTTTGTCATTTAGCCATAATGGAGGCTATCATAATTTAACCTTCCTTAGGCTTGATGAAATGTATAAATAATAAAGCTTTAGAAAGTACTGACAATTAGGCATTGTTAGAGGACTCAGTGAGACATAAGGCAGATTTGAAAAGATTGATATTTCTTTTCCTTCTGCATAGGCTTTGGAGTGATAGTTTTACAGTATTCACTAGTCACATTGGACAAATCCTTTCCTGCTATTCCTTTACATTTTTTAAAAAGATTCTATTTATTTATTTTCAGAGAGAGGAGAAGGGAGGGAGAAAGAGCAATGTATGGTTGCCTCTCACATGGTCCTCATTGGGGACCTGGCCCGCAACCCAGGCATGTGCCCCAACTGGGAATCGAACCGGGACCGTCTGGTTCCCAGCCCACGCTCAATCCACTGAGCTACACCAGCCAGGCCTATTCCTTTATATTTGAAGTAATTGTGATGTGAGCTACTTAAATTGTTAACTACTGCACTTTAAAACTTGTCACCAAACCTTCAGGCCTTTAACAATCAGCCAGCCTTTAGTATACTTTTGCTAAGCAGCTGGACAGTTAAAGCCATCTTCATTTAAGTAGGCCTTCAGTTTTACTTTGATAAATTCTCCCCTCTGTATTGAATTTAGCATATTTTTTTGTCACCAGAGTAGACTGTGTTTATATTCTGAGGGTACTAAAACACTATGCGTGAAAAATTGCAACACATCAAGCATTTCTAATTACTCAACGAGATACCATAGGAGTTTATCTTGTTAAAGAATGTGCTATAGGGAATCAGATTAAAATAAACAACTCATCATTCTCTTGTCAGAATGTTGCTGTCATAAAAGCAGTCTCCTAATAGGTCTTGTGAATGTGTATATTGCTTATCTGATGGTACCTTTTTGTTAGACTGTGGATGTTCAGTATATTTTAAAAAACACAATATGATCTTAATTGCTAGTTGATATCTGTCAACATTATTGATTTTGATTATGGATATCTCATTTGGTGTCTATTTCTAGGTAATCGTACATAAACAGTAAGGATTTCTTTTTTTAAGTGTCAGTGAAGTCATGTGGGCCTTTTCATGCGAATAAAAATTCTTAGGCATATATTCGTTTTGATGATAAGAACACACAAATGTTCTTTAAAAAGTATGTTTAATGGAGATTAGACTGTAATGTATTATTAAAAAATGCATTCTGAGTTAAGTGTAAGCTTCTTAGATATAATTTAATGAATTCAATATGACAGAATATATATTTAATTAAGAAGACATTGACAAGGGAAATCGAGATCCAACATATAAAGCAACTAACAGTATACCACATGAATGTCAGCAGGAATGCAGAAAGCAGTGATGATTCAGACACTTTAATTTTTTCCTGTATATGAGAACCGCACAGTAGATTGATATGCTTTTCTTGTATTTGGTTACTTTATTGTCATTCTGGAGGAGTGCTATGTTGGAATCATCTGACAATCTCCACACTGAATTCTGCATTAAATTAAAAGGCCAACTTGAAATGAAATCTCTAACTTTTCACGGATCATTTTGCATCAGCTCAATCGGAAATGCATAAACTTGTATAGGACTTTTATTTTGTATCTGTAAATATATGTTAGCTGTAAATATTATGGCCTGTGATAATAGGCCATTTTACTTACATGAGTTGTTTAGTATATCGAATGGGAAGTACTTTTGTTTGTTCATAACTCTATAAATTAATATTAGTGACAGAAGTTTCAAAATTTGATTCTATGAAATGAGAGGCATTTATTAGGATGTTAAAATTTAGATGATGTTTTATTTTTACTAAACTTTTATTTTAGCTATCTTCCTCGGATCATATCGTATGCCATATGAAGATATAAAAAACATCATTTTGGAGGTCAATGAAGACATGCTGAGTGAGGCACTAATTCAGGTAACTTGCATATTTTCCTTTTAAAATTCATTTTCATGAGGTTTTCTAGGTTCCTGAATGGAGTTGTAAGAAAATGTTCTTCTGTACTTGGGTAGTAGAATAAGGAGTTTCTAGCTGTGTTGGTAGTAAGAGGACTCAATGTAGGAGATTTAGGTTCTACTTTTTTTTTTTAAGATTTTATTTATTTATTTTTAGACAGAGGAGAAGGGAGGGAGAAATAGCAATGTATGGTTGCCTCTCACATGGCCCTCACAGGGGACCTGGCCTGCAACCCAGGCATGTGCCCCGACTGGGAATTGAACCCGGACCCGTTGGTTCCCAGCCCGCGCTCAATCCACTGAGCTACACCAGCCGGGCTAGGTTCTACTTTCATTTCTGGCATTCATTAAATAAGTACTTTTTTAAAAATTTAAGTTTATGAATATGTAGATATATCATTCCCTGTCACTCACTGTAAAGTAAATTGGATGTCATCATCACATGGACTCTGTTAAGTAGACATTGTTATTATCATTTCATGGATATAAAAGAAGAGAGGCCAACACTTTAAATGGCTTGCTCAAGATCAATGGGTAAATGGGAAAATTATGCTTTGTTAGGCACTTAACATCTGCTGGGGATTGTGCCAAGCACTTTATATATTTTCTCTCATTGAATCCTACAACAATTTTGTGCTGTGAGTATTAATATCCTCATTTTATGCATAAGGAAACTGAGGCTTAGAAAGTTGCCTGATGTCACACGGCTGGTAAGTGGCAGGGTAGCAGAGCTGCTCTTCAGAACAAGGTCTATCACAATTGTAAAACCAATGCTTTTTTTTAATGTTTATTGATTTGAGAGAAAGAGAGAGAAGGGGAAACATCTATTTGTTGTCCCACCCATTTATGCATTTGTTGGTTGCTTCTTGTATATGCCCTGACAGAGGACCAAACTCACAATCTTGGTGTATCAGAACAATGATCTAACCAACTGAACTCCCTGGCCAGGGCCATTGTTCTTTCTATTTTATTATTCTGCCTACTGTGGGCAAACTGTTTCAGCTTGTTATACCTCTGCCATCCTCATCTGAGATCACAGGGCCCCTGTGATGATTAAACCAAATAAAGTTCTTTTCCATAATAAAGCACTATACAAGATCTAACATGTTATTAGAAATCTTGGTATGCCTTGCCCTGTCTGTCTTAATTTCTAGAAGGAAACACTGCAGATATTTTTCATAGAAGGGCAGTTTTATTGTAGTTATTTTGAGGTTGTTGTTGTTTGTTTTTGAGCTATGCAGTTTGCGTTCATTTTACGAAGATGGAGTAGTTTATGCTGTAATAATTTTGCCATAACTTCCTCAGACTGTGTCTAAATCTCAGAGAATCAGTGTTTGTCATTTGAGCAGGCTGTGTCTAAATGAAATTCTGTTAGCCTAAACATAAAAAAGTTCTTTAAAGTGAGAGGCAAATTAGTGTTTATTTAAGATCAATATCTATTCTGGAAACACTGAATGAGCTAGAAGCCCAACTTTTTGGATTTAGAGACAAAAGGCAATGGGTATTTATGAGAAAGGGAAGGGGAACAATTACATCAATACAAGGAAGAAATTTCTATTGGTGAAGATAACATAACAAACATGGTGATAATTATAAACAATGTTTTCAATGACTACTAATCCAGTGCTAATCATCCCAGTAGTCATAATAATTGCTTTCTTGTTATCTTTGCAAACAGGTCTCTTAGGTGTGGTCCAAAGGTTATTTTACAAAAACTTCCTGAGGATTTTGATGCATGAGTTGTGCAAGGCAGTTCCTCTGGCATGGCGGCTTTAGCTCTATTTTAAAGTGGCTCTGTTCATATTATTGATTACGGTTCCTTCATTTTGTAGTGGAGGCTTGCATTACAGTTTACCTCATATATATATTTTAAATATACAGATATTCACTTTCTAAAGGTTTAATGAGTTGATTTAGGCTCTTTATTGGACTGACATGTTTATATTAATTTCAATAAGAGTCACACGTTGAGAAGAAATCCCCTTGTGGTAAAATTTTAAGAAAAGCATTTTTCTCTGTGCAACTAGCAAGTCCATACATATAACTCTGAAATGGGGAGCTGATCACATTTCTCCTATCCCCATTTAGTTCCACAGTTCTTTGCATGGTAGTCAGAATGAGCAAAGCATGAAGCCTAAATGTGATTTAGTTCTTTTTTCCATTGAATATTTTAAATTCAAACTACAAAAGGCAAACAAATTTCTGACTACTACTGAATAATTGAAGCTTTCTAGTTTTTATGTGTAACCAAATTACAGTAAAATTAAACAGTATTTTGAAGAATTAATCAATGTAGTCTTTTTTTACCCATTAAAACTGTGTAGTTTTTCCTTTATATGCTTTAGGAAAAAAAAAACAATGCAAACATGCAGACTGCTACTGTAGTATTTATTTCCCAGTAACATTAAAAACTATTATTTTTTTAAGTCATGTTTTTAATTCTAGGAAATGTTAGAAGAAAATGATTCTTAGTATGAATGCCCCTCTACTGTACAACAAAGTTTCAGCATATGCATATAGAGATGCATTACCTGGGATTTCTTTATGTTTTACTTTATTTTCTAGCATAAACAATTTATATTTGTTTCTCTCTTTAAATTGGGTAATCCTGGTCCAGTTGGGAGGAATGAATGAATTGCTTAAAATTTAGAGATGGCAGAAAATTATGCCAATATTGTTGGATTTGTAGGTTTAATCTTATCTACCATGAAGACAAAACAACTGCTTGTGAAATCACATTATTATACCAAATTTTGGGCTGTACTCTGGGAAGGTGAGAGAAGGAGAATCCTAAAGTGCATATCCTGCCACATTCCTTTTGTGTATGTCACCCTGTGGTTCCATGCACTTCCTGTTTGCTGTGTGTGGAGGGACCTGGGCCTGTCTTGTCTCTTCCTCTTTTCTACACCTCCCTTTCCTTTTATAAGCCTTTAATTCTTTCTTTTTGGCCCCATATCTGTGTATTTTACCCCTTGAATCCTTTGCCCCACCCATTTTGTGTGTGCTTTTTTTTTTGAGGCCTGCTTTTTTTCTTTTTTCCTTGCTTTTCTTTTTCAACATCAGCCTGCTTTCCTTCTCAGTGCCAGATACTCTACAGTTTTCTCTCATTTCTTACCCTCCTCAATCAAAACTCATTTTCTTAGTTATGATCGTAGGAGAAAACAGTGTAACATGCAGTTTATCACTATGTATGATTGAAATTGTGCTTCTTGGATATAGACAAGGCACAATTGGTGAGGAACTCACCAGAGTTATTGAAGTTAATACTGCATTTATCTAGAGTAACGGAACGTCTCACTGTCTTCTGGTATGGAGGAAGGTCCTGGATTGAAATGATTATTTTATTTTCTAGCACCAAAAATAATGCTTTTGGAAAAGAGCACAAAAGAGAAAAACTAGAATCACCAGTCCTCTTTCTCTCTCCCATCCTAGAAATTTTTGCTACACTCATTCAAAAGTAACATCAGTTTGCCATTTATAGGAGCTGTTTGCCATTTATGTCTAATCACCATGTAGCACATTGATAATGCAGAGCATTAAATATTATCATCAGCTTAACTTTGTTGTAAGCTCTATTTGATCACAGCGCTAAACTCCATCCATGTATAAACGTAGCTTGTTGCTCATATGGCATGGTTGTCTCCTCATAACAATAAGACAACAAAAACAATTAAGGATACAATGTTTTCTGGAGACTTGAATTAACACCAGTATTAGTTATTTAGCAGGATAAATATCTTATTAAACTTTAAAAACATCATCATTTGCCCTGACTGGATATCTCAGATAGTTAGAGTGGCATCTCGACACACCAAGGTTGTGGGTTCGATTCCTGGTCAGGGCGTATACAAGAAGCAACCGATGAATCCATAAATAACTAGCACAACAGATTCTCTCTCTCTCTCTCTTTCTGTATCTCTCTCTCTCCCCCTCTCCCCTCTTTCCTATCTCTCTGAAATCAATAAATGAAATTAAAAAATTAAATCAGCAAGATCAAGCCTAAATTTTAAGGTTATTAATAAATAAAAGTACTAATATCTCCTTTATTTCAAAATATATAAATCTAAGCTAGAAACTGAGTTCATATGGCAAAGAAGTCAAAATATCCTAAACTACTTTCAGCAGCACATAAAAACATTTAAAAACTAATCCTATCCTGAAATTACCATTTTCTTAGGAGAGTGCAACTTTATTTTTTTTTATTTATAAAGGTTTTATTTATCCATTTTTAGAGAGAGGGGAAGGGAGAGAGAAACATCACGCAGCCTCCATCGGGGATCAGGCCTGCAACCCAGGCATGTGCCCCAACTGGGTATCAAACAGGCGACCCTTTGGTTTTCAGCCCATGCTCAATCCACTGAGCTACACCATCAGGGCCTGAAATTACCATTTTTAAAAAACTCATATTCTATTTTCCCATTACCATTTATCCACCTTATACCCCCTCCTCCCTGCAGTCACTGCACTGTTGGCCATGTCCATGAGTCCTTTTTCCATTTTGCTCAGTTCCTCCACCCCCTAACCGATGGACCCCTTAGCTTTCAGCCTGCCCTCTATCAATGAATCTGTCTCTCTTTTACTTGTTAATTCAGATTGTTCATTAGTTTCTACATATGAATGAAATCATATGATATGTATCTTTCTCTGACTGGCTTATTTCATTATCTTAATATTCTCCAGGTCCATTCATATTGTCGTGAAAGGCAAAATTCTTTTTCACAGCCGAGTAGTATCCCAGTGTGTAAAAGTCCCATAGTTGTTTTATTCACTCATCTACTGATGGACACTTGGGCTGTGTCCATATCTTGGCGATTGTAAAAAATGCTACAATGAACATAGGAGTGCTTATGTTCTTTCAAATTTGTGTTTTGGTTTACTTCAGATATATTCCAAGAAGTGGGATCACAGGGTCAAAAGGCAGATCCATTTTTAATTTTTGAGGTATCACCATACTGCTTTCCACAGTGGCTGCACCAATCTACATGCCCACCAATAGTATAAAAGGGTTCCCCTTCCTCCACATCCTCTCCAGCACTTGTTTGTTGATTGATTGTGACAGTCATTCTGACAGGTGTGAGGTGATATCTCATTGTGGGTTTAATTTGCATTTCTCTGATGATTAGTGACATTAAGCATCTTTTCATATGTATTGGCCATCTGTATGTCCTCTTTGGAGAAGTGTCTATTTAGATCCTTTGCCCATTTTTTAATTGGGTTGGTTGTTTTTTCAGTGTTGACTTTTGTAAGTTGTTTATAAGTTTTGGATACTGACCCCTTATCAGATGTATCAGCCAATATGTTCTCCCATTCTGTGGGTTGTCTTTTTGTTTTGTTGATGATTTCCTTTGTCATGAAAAATTTTTAGTTTGATGTAGTCCCATTTGTTTATTTTTTCTTTTGTTTCCCTTGCCTGGGGAGATATAGTTAATAAAAAATAGCCATGAGCAATGTCCAAATTTTGCTGCTTACATTTTCTTCTATGATTTTTATTCTTCTGAGTGTAGCACTTAAGTGTTTGGCCATTTTGAATTTATACTTGTGTGTGGTGTAAGAAGGTGGTCTTGTTTCATTTTTCTGCACACATCTCTGCAATTTTCCAAATACTATTTATTGAATAAACTGTCTTTAGCCCATTGGAAGTGCTTGCTTTCTCTGTAAAATATTGACTGTGAAGGAGTGCATTTGTTTCTGGGCTCTTTATTCTGTTCCATTGATCTATGTGTCTGTTTTTATGCCAGTACCATGGTGTTTTGATTACTGTGGCCTTGTAGTATAGCTTGATACTAGGTAGTGTGATTCCTCGAACTTTGTTCTTCTTTCTCCATATCTCTGCTGCTATGCAGGTTATTTTGTTGTTCCATATAAAATTTTGAAATATTTGTTCTGGTTCTGTGAAATACATCATTGGAATCTTGATAGGAATTGTGTTGAATCTATAGATTGCTTTGGGTAGTATGGACATTTTAATGATGTTAATTGTTCCTATCCATGAACATGGTATGCGCTTCCACTTATTTGTATCTTCTTTAATTTCTTTCTTCAAGTGTCTTATAATTTTCCAAGTATAGGTCTTTTATATCCTTTGTTAGGTTTATTCCTACATATTTTTTGTTGCCATTGTGAATTGGATTGCTTTCTTAATTTCCCTTTCTGTTAGTTCATTAGTAGCATTTAAAATGTACTCATTTCTGAATATTAATTTTGTATCCTGATACTTTGCTGAATTCATTTATCAGTTCTAGTACTTTCTTGGTGGAGTTTGTAGGGTACTATATGAACTGTATCGTGTAATCTACAAATAATGACAGTTTTACTTTTTCCTTTCCAATATTGGTGCCTTTATTTCTTCTTCTTGTCTGATTGCTGTGGCTCGGACTTCCAATACTATGTTTAATAAGAGAGGTTAAAGTGGACATCCCTACGTTGTTCCCGATCTTAAGGGGAGCTCTTATACTTTTTGCCCACTGAGTATGATGCTGGCAGCGGCTTTGGCATACGTGGCCTGTATTATGTTTAGGTATGTTCTCTCTATTCCCACTTTGCTGAGACTTTTTATCATAAATGGGTACTGGATTTTATCAAATACTTTATCCTTCATTTTGTTTATGTGGTGAATCACACTTACTGATTTGTGAATGTTGTACCAACTTTGCATGCCTGAAATAAATCTCTCATGATCATGGTATATAAACTTTTTGATGCATTGCTGTATTCTGTTTGCTAATATTGTGTTGAACCCTTTAGGATCTATTTTCACCATGGATATTGGCCTATAATTTTCTTTCTTTGCAGTGTCTTTATCTGGTTTTGGAATTAAGATAATGCTGACCTCAAAAAATGATTTCTGGAGCCTTCCCTCCTCTTGAATTTTTTGAAATAGTTTGAGGAGGAAAGATGTTAGTTCTTCTTGGAATGTTTAGTAAAATTACCTGTGAAGCCATCTGGTCCAGGTCTTTTGTCTGTTGGGAGTTTTTTTATTACTGCTTCAATTTAACTAGCTGTAATCTATCTATTCAGATTCTCTGATTCTTCCTGATTTAGTTTCAGAAGAATGTATGTTTCAAGGAATTTCTCCATTTCATCCAGGTTGTCCAGTTTGTTGGCATATAGTTAGGATTTACTTCAGGAATGCAAGGTTGGAACAACATTCACAAATCAATAAATGTGATTCTCCACATAAACAAAATGAAGGATAAAAACCACATGATCATGTCAATACATGCAGAAAAAGCATATCCTGAAATTATTGAAGAGTTTTAATATATAGAATTAAGAGTTCCATATAATATGTACTAAATTTAGGTGATTTTTAGAGTCATTATTTCATCTTTGAAAATCTGCTTCAGTATAATTTAATTTTATCTGTTGAGATAAATAATATATGACCAGTGAGTGTTTTGGGATAACAGTGGTAAAAATGAAATATTTGTACAAATATTCACAAATAGAATATTGTCAAATAAATGAAACTAAGTGTTTCAAAAATGTAATTCAAGTCTTAAGGGGAAAATAAAAGTATGTTCTATTTTAGAACATTAATGTATGCAAATGATTCTTAAGTGCTTAGGAAATTCCTCTTGGTAGGGAGTTTATGGTCACATTCACAAAGCATAAGCAGGAAAAAAGATGATTAACATAGAAGGCAGTATAATATTACTGCAGAATAACTTGCAAAGATACTTCTTTGTGGATCGACTCAGAAAATTCAGGAGCCCTACTTAGATGTGAAAAATATTGCATCTTATTTTCCTAGATTTCAAACTAATATTTGTATTTCATTTGAATAACAATGTGGACAACAGACTGAAGAAGTATTAACAGTATTTTTAACTTTGTCACTAATAGAAATAATATTTTCATATCACAGTAAATTTGTGGCAAATTTCTTAAAATGTTGTTTCCAGGTATTACTACTTCAAAATTCCACTAGTTATTAAAGCTGCCACTTAATCTTATTTTTCCGATTTTTGAATGCTTTAATCAAGATACATATAAATATATCACAATTTATTTTCATGAGTGTGTTGATATATATTTCAATATAATTGATTTATTTTGCATTCCTATGTATTTATTCTGAGAAGGGACCCATACACTGTTATAAAAATTTTATGACATAAATAAAAAGGCTAGAAATTAGTACAGAAAAGTTTCCCCAGTCAAGATGGTGGACATAAATCATTCTCAAGTTCAGTTCCCATTCACTGCTATCCATAGAAAGGACACCATTGTCAAAATTACAGACCCATGGGTTGATTCTAAAGCATCCTCCTAAATTAGACAAGTCAAGAAGGACCACATTAAAATGGTGAGGGGAACAGACCTGCAGTACAAGAACTGCTAAAAAGTGTTGTTCAAGCCAAAATGAAGAGATGTTAATTTAAATCATAACAACCTATGAGTGTGTAAAGCTCAGTGGAAATGATAAATATATAGTCAAAGTCAGGTTCACTGATATTATAATGGTGGTGCATAATTCACTTGCTCCTCTAATTTAAAAATAAACTATTAAAATAAATATAATTACAATAACCTATAATTAGGTACATAGTATAAAAATGATGTAAATTATAACATCAATATCACAAAATAACTTTAAATATGAGGGGCAAGTAAATTATAATTTTTTTATGCTACTGAAGTTGTTTATCAACTTAAAATCGAATATATTTTAAAGTTTATTTTTTAAAAATTTATTTTTCAAGAGGGGCAAGGATGGAGAGAGAGAAAAAAACATCAACATGTGGTTGCCTCTTGTGTCCCCCCTACCAGGGACCTGGCTTGCAACCCAGGCATTTTCCCTGACTGGCAACTGAACTGGAAACCCTTTGGTTCACAGGATGGTACTCAATCAACTGAGCCACACCAGCTAGGGCTAGGGCTAAAATAGAATATATTTTAAATGTATTTTTAGCCTTATGGTAACTAGAAAGAAGAAACACCTCTAATAGAATATGATAAATTAGTCAAAGAATACTGTTGCAAAAAGTATTCAAATCACAAAGGATGATAGTAATAGAGAAACTTAAAAAAGTAAGTGGATTAAAAATTTAAAAGATCAGAAACCCTAAACTTTCTAGAAGGAAACATGGAAAAAGCTCCTTGACATTAGTCTTGGCAATCTTTTTTTGAATATGACAGCAAAATTACAATTAACAAAAGTAAAAATAAACTATTGGGGCTATATCAGATTAAAAATCTTCTGTATGGCACAACACATAACCAATAGAGTGGAAAGGCAACCTACAGTATGGAAGAAATTATTTGCAAACTACATATCTGATAATGGGTTAATATCCAAAATATATGAGCAACTCATACAACTCAAGAGCAGTAAACCACATACTGTGATTAAAAATGGACAAAGAACTTGAATAGACATTTTATCAAAGAAGATATGTCAGTTGCCAACAGATACATGAAAACTTGTTTAATATCACTAATCATCAGGCAATGAAAATTAAAACTACAATGAGATTTCATCTTATACCTGTTAGAATGGCTGTTACCGAAACAACAAGAAATACGTGGCAGCAAGGATGTGGAGAAAAGGAAACCGTTGTGTAATTGGTAAAAATTAAAACTGGTATACATACTATGGAATACATATGGATATTTTTCAAAAAACTAAAATAGAACTACCACCTGATCCTGCAATCCCTCTTCTGGATTTATATCTGAAAGAAATAAAATAACTATATCAAAGAGTTATCTGCATGCCCATGTTTATTGCAGCATTTTTTTATAATTGCCAAGACATGGAAAGAATAAACAGGTAAAGAAGTTGCTGTGTGTCACAAAAGCTAGCACAGGTGAGAGTTTTAAGGAAGGACGGAAGAGAAAATGAGATCAGGGGAAATGATACCTTTGATATTCTGAACTACAGTGACTTAGTTTAAGTAGTTGTTATTTTATTATAATTCTTTCTTAAAACAAACCACAGTATGTACCAGACACCTGTATTCTTTAAAAAAAATGTTCTATGTATTGTGTTTGGTGTCTGTCTCCCTTAGTTTTAGGGGAGACATTTACATCTGCTGATCATGTAATTAACTCTCTGGTGTCCTATTTTCTGCTCCCCCTCAACCCTCTTCGTGTCCTCTATTTCTTTCTTCTCTGTTTTCCTTTCATTCCTCTTTTTGTTTTGTTAAATTCCCTTTCTTTCTTTCATCTTAACTAATTATTTTTGTATAAAGGATACTAATTTTTCTTAATAATAACCCTTTGATGAAATACAGCTCTAGGGAATTTCCTCCGTGACTGGAAACTACAGAAACAGCTCCATGGTTGTCTTTCTGCAATACATGTGTGGGAATTGTCTAGCTTGTGCTCCTCACGCCCCATCCTCCAGTTAATTTCCACTTCTAGTGGCATATTACTTTTCTGAAATCCTTTCAAGGATCCAGCACAGGATCCAAGTGTGGGGTCTGCCAGTAGCCACAAGATTATATTTTTCCACATGTTATCTTATATGTCAAAATAGATTGTATGCTTTTGATAACTTATTACTAGGTTCTGCCAAAATCATTAGAATGAAGTAAAGGCCATAAAATCCATTCCTTTGATTCCAGACAAGGCTACTCCGAATTCATCAAAGATAGATGGCTATCTATTGATTCTGCAAGGAAAAAACATTCTACAACATCCCTCAATTAACCAGTTCCAGATTATAATTATTCTTATAGTCAGGAAGTTCATGCATGTGTAATAGTACAGCTTGTTTTTGTCTCCTCAATCCATCTTTGTAATCATTGATCCATTTATGTGGCTATCGACCATCTGTATTTCATGCAGGCTGTGAGTCTGCATGTGTTCATGCACTAAGTATATCAATTAAGGCTATAAAGGCATTATTATTGTAGAATTTGAAAGCATTTTTCTCTTAAATAACAACTCATATTCACCACACTCATTTTCATAACTGTGTAGGGAACATGAAACATTACCAATGACAGCAACTATCATAAAACATTTCTTTCCAATTGCTCATCATGGTGGAATAAATAATTATTTTGTGGCATGCTTACTGCAATCTAAAATTACTTTCATCCTTGTGCTGCTGTTCTTTTTCATAGTTTGCTTCTAATTGGTTAGTTTAATGATTTTATTTTTGTTACCTTTCTTCAATGAAGCTTTCTTTATCCATTGTTTGCTACTTCCTGTCTATTGTTTGTATCAGACCTATTCCACACAGATGTGATAACTGTTTATTTTTCTCCCCTCTAGTTATTTTGTTGATGAATATCGGTATTTTATTTGTCACCATCACTGGTTGTGGTATTGTCCATGTGTGATACAATTTGTTTAACAAAGACAAATGGTAGCTGTAAACAATAAATTTTTCTTGTACTAATTAGACTATGAAACATTTTTAAAATGCAAAAACTTTATGTTACACTTTGAACAAAACATAGGTCTTATTAGTAGTTGAGCAAAATATGGGCTCAAAACATTATACTTGATACTGCCTTATAGACTTTAAGCTATAATAATGCTTCGTTCAAATTCTGGTTCTTTCACGCTGTATAGATTCCTTGAGTCTACTGAAGTGAGGTGATGTTTGCAGTACACCAGGGATTCCTTTGTGATTATAGAACTTTGAAAATTCCCTCATTTTTCTCACACAGACTTCCAGAATCCTAAACTAGGAAATGAGAAGTAAGGTTAGACCAAAAGTTCTACTCTAACTTGTAGCTGCGTGGCTACCTTTGGACAAAATGCAGAAGTCCCTGAGCTTAAGAGAAATGGAAGGCAGATTGTCTACCTCCAATGCCCTCAATGAAACAAATTGACATGGAGAACAACCACACTGTTTTTTCCTAGTACCCTCCTACACTTTTTTGGTATTATATAGATTTGCCTTGAATCCAAAGATCATTGGCTAGTCATATATTTAATAAATAAGTCCTTTGTAATATATTATAAGTATATAACCACTTCTTCTCTCAGATGTAGACAGGGGATAAAGTACTCAAAACATTCCTTTCTAGATACAAGGAATAAGTATTTACTTACCATATGGTTTCTACAAACTTCTATCCTAATTTTTGATCTCCTATGCAAACTGTTATAGAAATGCACCTAGTCATCAAATGTATTAAAGTCATATGATAATTATAGTATAATTTAACAAAATAGTATATTTAACATGCTGTGACATCCTTTAACACAGTATAATATCGATATAACATGATGGGTATTTTAACTATTCAGGAAGGAAGACACAAGAGAGACTGAATGCTTTTTATTAATAAGCTCAGAAATAGGCACATAGAGTCATTGTCTTATGTATACAGTTTTTTATGTCTTAATATTACACAATGTATGAGTTTAAATTTTTTTTTCAAGTCCTGAAAGCATATGCTTAAGGCAGGGTTCCTCAGTTTTGACAGTATTGGCATTTTGGGCCCAATAATTCTTTTTTTTTTTTTTTGTGGGATGCTGTCTCGTTCATTGTAGGATGTTTAGGAGTATCCTGAGCCTCTCCCACAAGGTGAAATGCCTTCAGATGTTGATAAATGTCCCCTCCCAGGCAAAAGTGTCCCTGGCTAAGAATCACTTACTTAAAAATTACTTTATTTGTGAACTATAAGTATATAAGTACTAAATTTTCAGAATTTAATAAGCTTCCAATCATTTGCTTTTCTTTTCTGTGTTAGAAACTTCATGACAGAGGGTTTGGACATTTGATGAATGTAGGGAAAAAGAAAACAAAACTTGATTCCATCTGTTTAAAAATTCTCTTTCCCAGAAACATAAAGTATGTAAGTTTAAACTGCAAATACCCCTAGTCAAGCGTTATTGAAAGTATAGATCGTAATTATTTTTCAGTTGTGAATACAGGCGGTCATATTAGTGTGAATTGACTTTTTTCCTTATAACATCGTAGGTGTTTGTTTTTTACATTAACAACTTAATAGTGTTGAGCAATTCACTTTATATCATTTTGAAAGCCTTATGTTTACTATTTTAATATGCTACTTAGATAGGTCAAATAATATACTGATAACTTTCAGTTTGGACTCAGAAAGCTGGGTTTGACTTCCAACTCTGCCACTTACCAACCTTGCGAACCTGAGGAAGTTACCTAACCTCTTCAGGCCCACTGAATTTATTGTCTACATAGCTGATGAGGTTTTTTTTTGTGGAGATTAAATCAAATAACATGTAAAATTCCCTCTAGCCCAGTGTTGGTTACATGACAGGTACAAAACAAATGTCTTTTGGTTGGACTGAGTGGGATCAGTTCATTTAGGTTAGGTATTTTTCAAATATTTTCTTTGAAACTTCTAGTTGACTAGTCATCCCTCAGTTTTCTATATTAATGGAAGTATTATCAGGAGGTGATAATTCTCCTGGGGCTTCTTTCTTTCTCTATACTCTTTGGAACTCCAAAAATAGAGATACTGAATACGGATAAAGAATAGAAGAGCCTAGGAATAGTCTACTGTTTTTGAGAGGATAATTCAGAAATCTCACATCTGCCTCTTTGGTACTTTATATTACATCCCTTATTTTGTATTTCTGCTTATTTACTTGCTAAAGGGAAATATATAATCTCGCTAGTGGACACATATACTTGAACTATAATAGATGCAGTCGGTGGAGCTGACTTTGGGGGACTTTGATAAGTGAGACTGAGGTCTCTCCAGTGTTACCACAAGCTTTTAATATTTTAAAAGTATTTTGTAGGGCGTTTCTTTGTCCATAAGTAAATAGAATTTTATATGAACATGTCCACGCTCATTTGTAGATTTTTAATATTCCACTTGAATAAGTGAAACAGAATATTATCTACCAAATTTTTTCTGCAATTTTTAATGTGTTGTTGAATGTATATTTTATAAGTTACTCATGTCTTCTTTTTAATGTTGTAAGATTTAGCTTTCAGCGTTTGTACTATTACTAAGCATGAGATGAGGCTATCATAATTTGAGGTCGTTAGAGCAAATGATCTGAAAATGTTTGATAAGTACTTTGCATTTTTATATATAATTTTTAGTGTTTTTTTAAATTACTTTATTGTTGTTCAATTACAGTTGTCTGCATTTTCTTCCCTCCCCTCCCCCCCACTCCATCCAAACCCACCTCCCTCCCCTGCCTCCACCCTCCCCCTCACCCTCCACATGATTCTGTCCATGTGTCCTCTATAGTGGTTCCCGAAAACCCTTCTCCCCACAGTCCCCTCCCCCCTCCCCTCTGGCTATTGTTAGATTGTTCTTGATTTCATAATTGGTCTGAAGTTTATGGGTTATTGTTAAGCTGGAATTTTTATATTTATATTTTATTTGTTTAAAATTGTTTTACTGTAGTATGTTGAATAATATTGAGTCACATGTTTTGTATTTAGATCATTTAGAATATATGACAACATATATGAAATCATGGATTTAAAAATTATTAACATCTATTATGAATGAAGTTGATATTTTAGGTTGAGTATTAGTAAATAGTATTTTGCACAAATACTAGCAATTAGGGAACATGCAAAGTACTAGCAATTGGGAACACGACTTTGCCTAAAGGTTTGGTGGTAGAAGAATTTGTCATATTGGAGAGTTTGTTAGAAATGGTGTGACCCATTCTGAAAAATTAGTTATGGTATAATATTGACATTGCATATTTTTTCTAATAAAGAATCACAACATATAATCAATACTTAGGGGCTAATAAGCTTAGATAACAGTGTGAAAATGTAGCCGCAGGGGTGTTTTTGTTAGAACAGGAGGATGGGACTGCTCTGTGACAGTGAGGTAAGGGGACACTTGTGAGGTGGGTGAAACCTGCAGAGGTCTGGCTTTCCATGAAGGATTACAAGCAGGATGACCTCTTAGGAATGGTAAGAAAGCATCTGGATGAAAGCTAGTATGATTCCTGGTGGAATACTTAAAATATCTTATTTTTCCTTCTCTTCCAATTGTGGAAACATGTCTTCTATGAGGTATTCGCTAAAGTGTGATCATTGTTTTCCAAACTACTCATTGTACTCAAATTAAATTTTGTACTTGCATCCTGATTATACAGTTAGAGACCATCAAAAGTTAAGGCTAAAATGAAATTTATAATTATCTCATTCATTTCCTTTATTTCATGGAAGGAGAAACTGAGGCTTAAAAAGGTTTATGTCACACAACCAATATGGGATCACAAATCAGTTCACATGAAGCCCAGTTTATTGATTTCTTTTTTTTACCCCTATTGCGTGACCTGTATTTTTCCCTGCTGTAGTATGCAGATTGGTGAATGGAGTTTCCTGTTGGACAGGAATAAAAAGTGGCCACAAAATGTCTACTAATTACACAGTTTGTGAAATGCCCATATTCAGAAGTTAGAGTAGAAATTAAATTATTCTTTTAGAATAAATTATTCTTCCAGGATTAGAAGACACTTTAAATGTCTTCATTGACATCCATTACTGTTTGCATTGTGAAATATATAATTAGGTGCCAAGAAATAGACTTACTTTAACTTAATGCAATATAAGGAACATTGGATTCTATTTCTGCATTAATAAGCAGCATTTTAGCAAAATGAAAGTATAGTTCAAAGACTAATATGATCATCATTTATTTTGTCCAATATGAAGGATGGAAAGTGGTTGGCCCTTATTAATGAAATCAAGTCTTTCAGCTTTGTCAGAAAAATAAGAGGATATATTTTGGCCTTCATTTTGTAATTTTTTAAGATGTGTGTAGCTGAACGGATTTGAAAAAATAATTGCTTCTCAGGAAAAGCAAATAAGGTGTCTGCTTTTTTCCTTGAGTGGTTATGACTAATTGCTACACTATCTCTTTGGAGTTTCTACTCTTCAGTGATTTATTCTTAAAATACTGCTGTCAGTGTTGGGGGGATAAAAGCATTGTGTTTGGGTTTCAATTTCTTATACCCTGTGCAGTCTTGGGAAGTCACTTATCTTAGCATTAAATTTTTTGCCTATTAAACTGGGAGGGGTGTACTTACTGTTATAAAAATTAAATACAAGCATTTTGGAAATCACTTGCAAACTATAAAATGCTAAGCAAATAGAACACAAATATTGATGAGTCCCTTGGAGATCTTCTTAGCCGTAATCTGTCACCTATTCTAGTTGTTTAATAAAAGATAAATTAACTCTCCACTTGAACATTCAACCACATTTGAAAGAGTGCTCCAAAGAGAACTCATGTGCTTTTTCTTCCCCTAAATAAAGACATAACTACCTTATATCCTAAAGTTCTTTTCATTCTTTCTCTCTTTGCCCCTGCCCAAGATTCATCCCAGCTCATCATGCATTCTTACTGATCCTTTCACTGAAGATTTATCCACTCTTAACCTCCCAATCACTCAGGACTAGACTTAATATCTCATCACTTCAGTACATCTACTGCTGTTCTGTTCTGTTTACTACTCTTGAACTGTTGTTTGCTAGCTGGTCTTTTTGTCTCTAGACTGTGTCCAATCCAGTACATCTCACTAGATTCAACTAGGTTTTCTTTACCCTCCATTAATTTATTTTCTTCCTTAAAGAAGCAATAGCAGTGATTGCTGTATGTTTTTGTTTTGTATTTTTGTTTGTTTTCCGTTTGTTTTATTTATTTTTAATGTATAATTTTTATTATATTATCCCATTACCGTTTAGTCCCCTTATATCCTCTGCCCCCAGCAATCATCACATGATTGTCCATGCCCTGTTGTCCATGTCCATGAGTTCTTTATCTTTTTTTGCTCATTCCGTCCACCTCCTAACACCCCTCACTAACTGTCATCTGTTCTCCATCTATGAGTCTTGTCTCTGTTTTGCATGTTAGTCCAGTTTGTTGTTAGATTCCACATACGAGTGAAATCATATGGTATTTGTCTTTCTCTTCACTGGCTTATTTCAAATACTGTAGGGGATCTCTAGTTAACCTCAAATGTTTGGTGAATTTCTCCAAGTTTTGATTTTAAATAATGTGTACCCGACTTGCCTTTGCTTTTCTCAAGGCCTTTGCACATGTCCTTCCATCCCTTAGATGTCTTTCATTTCTTTCTAAACATAAAACTCACTACTATCTATACCACCCTGAAATAGTGCTAAAAATACACACTATTTTCTATGCCATCCTGATAATTCTCTATGTTCATCTGTTCATCTGTACTATGTTGTTCATAGCTTTTTGAACTAGTTTTTGAAAATGATCTTTGCATATGTGACTGATATTTTGATCTGTATATAAGCATTCTCTGTTTTAGTCATTTTTTTAGTTCATTTAGAACCACTCAGATACAGAATATAGCGTTCCAGCTATATGAAAAATATATCATGTGCTTTGGTGGCATTTTAAATTAGAGATTTGAAGTTGTTTCTGTAGGGCTGTTTTGAGAGGGTGAGCAGTTCATGCTAAGCTTAGTGTCAGGTTTATGGATTTCCTCTTCTTGAACGTTTAGATCTGTGTTATCTCTCAAGGATCTCTGAGAGATAACCCCAATCTCCTGTATTGAACTAAAGATCTTTATGAAAATAAGCACAACGATTCCACACAGCATCAGTGCAATGCTTATATGGAGTCATGATTAGTGGTAGGCATTTCTGCTGGTCCTAAACATTTCTGTCATAGATTACTCTGATCTGAAAGTTCTTTAGCGTTGAGAGGTGAAAAGTACTGAGTTTCCCTCAGCCTCAACTGCCTGTTTTGGAGACTCTGTTTCAGGCACACGGTTATTGGTGATCTCCATTAGCCAAGGTTCATGCAAGCAGTGTTTTAGGCACACTAGAGCCGAAGGGGGCAGCCAGTAGATCAAGTTAATGTAAGTTTTATGTTGTATATAATTGTAAAACAAAATTGTGGCTACTTGTAGATGAAGAGATTTTTTGTGGCTAATAGCATCACACATAGGGAAGTTTTTGTTATTGGTTGCTGTAAATCCACAAAGGTTATCTGAACTCATGTAAAGACAGCAGATGCTCCACAGGATGTGTATAATGTGAAGGCTGCTTTCCCATTGGACAGGGAGCATACCACAAATAAGGGTTCAGCTGATATGATCAGGAGTTTGGGAATGTTTGCCAGATATCTTCCTTACATTCTGAACGCAAGAACTCCCTTCCTATGATCCTATGCCCAGATCTCCTCAGAAGGACAAACAGGTCAAGTGTCATAAAAATGGCCAGCCTTGAGAGAATGCATAATTAGTTGATGATGGAGTCATTAACCACATAGGAGTGACTGGTTAAGAGTGGGACTGCATCTGAAATGCAGCCCAGCTTCCTCAAAGTGATACACTCCACCTAACCAGCCAAAACGAAGTCATGGTGTAACAAATGTATTTGTTTACCCAATATCGATATACTGCCTTCTATATGATAATTAATACTCATTCATTTTTGTGGAAGATGACATTGGTGTATATTCCAGATCCTGTCTACATATGATCTAAGTCATTGCTTTTACTCGATGGTAGAGTAGTGGTAAAATTTTCTCAATGAATGTTTATAAATAAACATTACCACATGTCACTAATTAGAAAAACAATCAGTTTTTGAGGATTGCAGGGAAGACTGTTGTGGCTTTATATCTGTTTGAAACTCAATGCCCCAGGCCAAATGTACTTTATGGGCTATTTTCATAGATAATTTGAATACTGCTTCGAGGGGAAAATATTTCAAACAAAATTTGTGATTTGTTATAGGATTTACTAAATTTATGTTTGACTAACTCCTCTTAATTTGTGGTGAAAATGCATACGTAAGCATAAGATTTGTCCAGGATCATTTGATTGTCTCTTGCCTCATTCTGTTTAAACTCAATTGACAATTCTTTACGGGATATTTGGAAAGGGTTCACAAAAGACAACAATTATTTTTCCTTTTAGAAAATATTCTGAAATAGTTGAGTTTAAAGCTTGGGGATTATTACTGAGCCTGTGGAGGAAAAGTAAACTGAAGAGTGTGTCTAGACACTGCAAATGTGAGGCGTCATTATCTACATGATGATTACCAGCTGAAAAATGGCCCTGACTGGCCCAACACAAGAAATCAGTATTAGCCCTGGGGAGAAAGAGAGGGAGAGAAACATCGTGTGTGTTTGCCTCTTATGCACTCCGCACCGGTGACCTGACCTGCAACCCAGGCATGTGCCCTGACTGGGAATCAGACTGGCGACCCTTTGGTTCTCAGGCTGGCACTCAGTGCGTTGAGCCACACCAGCCAGGGCATATATCTTATGTCTTTACAGGCCTAATTCTGTTGTTTGTTTTTGCCGACTCTTACTAATGTTTGCTTCTTCCTATGTTATCTGTATTTTTTTACTGTAAACGGATGGTTGCTGAATTTTTACCTGTGAAAATACTTTAAAACTGAAGTTTAAAGGTACTTTCCTTCTTGGAAATTTGTATGAATTACTGCCAGGTGCCTGGGAGCACTACCAAAGAATAATCACTTTAAGGTGTCAGCATAATTTTTTACAACTGGGTAGTTTAAATTCTGGCCAAAAACCCATACAGAGGCTGTCTTGCAGTTACAGGATTTCAGGGGAGAAGCCAAGCCTTACCCTCAATCCCAGAGTCAAGGCAAATGCAGACAAGATTCAGTACTATTTTTCTCTGTACGTGGGCTTTGTTTTTTCTTCGGGGTAAGCCATTAACTGAGGATATTATATTTTGGGAGTTTAGATTTACATAACAAACTAAATTTGTCCTCTCATCTTATGAAAAGTCTACGCTTTGTGTACCATCTTATGTTTGAGACCCATTAATGCTATAAACTGTACATCAGTAGAGGTAGAAATTGGTGGATATTCCTAGGACAGTCTTGGTATTTAGCATTTAGTTATGTCTATAGATTAGTGTTATCTTTTTTTTACTTGAGGGAGCAGGGGAAATGATGGGATTTTTTCTTAATTTCTTTGCAGCTAGCTTTTCATGTAAAGGTATTTTGAAAGAGTTTTATATACTCTGTAAATTGACAGTCCATACTCAATATGACTACTCAATTGACTGGGGTAGCTACTCAATCTAGAAAAATCAGTCTTTTCTAAAGTATCTCTCAATGACTCTTTCATTGGGAAGTTGGGAGAAACATGTTTGACACTGCTAGTCTGCCACCATGTTCACATCAGCGTATTTTAATTTTCACAGATGCTAAGTTTTGTTGCTGCGTAGTTTAAAAACATGTTGTCAGTTTGACATGGATGCCAAAATGTCCAGTGTATAAATGTCCAGTGTATTATGAACATTTCAAATTGACTTTCTGATTCTTTAATGTACAGGATAACTATATAATTTGTTTGCTTTTAATCACCAAGTATAAAGAGTACTTACTTAATGATAGTCAGTCATGTATGACAGTTTCTAGTATGGACCATTTGAACTAGTTGAAAAGATTTATTGGTACTATAATGATCTCAGAAATAGAAGCCAACTTATGTGTTTGTGTGTGGATTATTTTTTTAGACAGGGAAGTGTCTCTACCTTTGAATCTGCAGTGTGGCATTCTGATGTAGCATAATTCTTTTAATTACATGGACATTCTGTTAGTATGCCCGTTTTCGCAGTCTGCATGGACTTGTGTCATTTCATATACCCGAACAAAACTCATGGAAGAGAAACACTGACTTCTTAAAGTGGAAAAGATTTGGTATGATATTAGCATACACCCCTCTATTGGGTGACATTTCCAGATTGTCTTTGGGGTAGTCCACACAAAGTTAGTTGCACTCTTCAAACTCTATAGTTGTCCTAGACAAATGTTTTCACTGTTGATTTACGATTCAGCTTTGGAAACATCTACATAAAATACTTTACTGTAATGCATCTTTGCATCTGTTTCTGGTAGTTTGAAAGAAAGTAGAGTATAGCATAAACGGGATATTGTACACCTGTCAAATATTTTAGCTAATACAACTATATTATGTATGTGAGATATCAATTTGGCCTCATGTAATGAAAACATATTTTATGTTTTGTTTGAAATATGTTAAATATGCAAATGATATATAATTTATAAAATATTAATAACATGGATAGCACTTACACTTAGGAAGAGTATATCATATTTAGACATGGGTGCACACACATCGTATGCTATTCAATGTTCATAGTGAGTCATTCATTCTGTACTATATATTTTTAATTCTTAAAATCACCTTTAAGTTTTTATATGATTTCTGATTTTTATTTTTGAGTGTAAAGTAGGACAGAAAAAAGAAACAAAACTAGCACCAAAGGAATACTTTCAGTAATTGTTTTTAGATTAAGTGTAAATCATATAAATTATTTTACTGAACAATACATTTCTTCTGCAAATAGAATCATGATTTTAATGGGAGTCAAGTTTTCTATGTACAAAATAGTCACATTTTTTTCTTTTTATAATTATAGAAATTACAAATATGTCTGTGAATTCCATTAGTCTATTACAGAACAAGAACACTTTGGATAATTTAATTGAATTTAAATTAAGAAATGTTTTGATACCATGTGATTTCTGTGGCCTAGAGTTTTGGCTCTAGAATCTTAATGAAGAGTTAAACCCAAAAGAGATTTTGCTGGGAGGATCCATCAGAACTTGTGACTGAGTGATCATTGCCCGCTTAAGAGCTTAGAAGATGGATAGGATGCCAGTCTTATTGAAAGAATGGGGCCATTCAGAGAAGGTGATAAGAGGAAGAGGTCAGAGTGAGGATGGAGTCTTTTGTTTAATTTGAGTAAATGATGGGGCATCTGGGTGGGACTTTCATATAGAAACATGGAAGTGGAAGATGGGTAAGAGTAGTGAGGGCTGGAGCTGTTCATTTGGCATTATTGGCACTGAGTTGATACTGATCCTGGAAGAGTCAATGAGCCTTCTAGGGAACTGAGTTTGTTAATATTAAGTCTCAGAATTTAGTATAATTTCTTTAGGAAAAGTTTTCTTTCCTGAGCCAAGTCGAAGATTAAATAGGTAGGATAGTTTTCTCAAGGCTGCTTCTTTATAACATACGGTTGTTATATTCCAAGGTCAAATTTTCTCATCAGGTTTTCAATGCTTGTATGTCCTTTTGTCAAGTAACACTTTTTGAAAAGAGTGGCTCCCTGAAGAGGGCTAGAAAATCTCCCCCTGAATTTTTGTCCAGTTAAGCAGCATTTTAACATATTCTACTGAGCTCAGGGAGTCTATTTTAGGAGTTACAAAAATGTTAGGAATTTCAAACCAAAAGGAGAGAATTATAGCATGACCACCTGACAAGAAATGTATTTTGGATAAACTACAACTCAAATGACTGTCAGTCATATGTTGACTGTGGTTTCCACGTTGTAGGCAAGAATATGCATGGCCCTCTGTACCCGTAATCTTTGTGAGGGCCAGCTCTCCAGTGCTTAGCATGGTGATAATCACGTAGTTGGCAGCAAGTATATGCTAGCAGAGTGGATCGATGAAAGACAAAATAAGTATAGAGCTTGACGTGGCATCGGAGTATTTTTTTCCATTTAACTCAAAGCAAAGAACAGGAACACAGGAATGTGATATCGGAACGTTAAGTACACACACTTAATTTAAGAAATATGCCTTAAAAGTGTTGAAGAACTTATAATAGTTAAGGGTTTGAGTTTTCAACCAAGTGAAATGGGGAATGTTTGTGTTAAGATCATAGGGATTTAGCCAAGACTTTTGGGAAACATTTCTTATCTGGATTTTCAGAAAAAAATAAAAATATGTCAACATAACTAAAAATCATCCTGTTTTAGTCATGGCCAAGTGGTTCAGTTGGTTAGAGCATCATCCCATACATCAAAAGGTTGCAGGTTCAATCCCCAGTCAGGGAACATACTTACATTGAGGGCTTGATCCCTGGTCAGGGCACATACAGGAGGGAACTGATTGATGTCTCTCACATCAATGTTTCTCTCTCCCTTCCTCTTTCTCTAAAATCAGTAAAAACATACCCTCAGGTGAGTATTAAAAATAAAATCATATTGTTATATGCGTATATATTATATGTAATTTTGTATATATGCTATAATGTATTTTAAAAAGAATAAATGATCTAGGGTGAGAGCTGGTTAGGGGTGGAGGGATGGAGCAAAAAGGAAAAAGGACTCATGGACATGTACTGCAGTGTGGTGATTTCAGGGGGTGGGGCTAAAAGGGTGCTAAATGGCAGTGAAAAAATACAAGAAATATGAAATAAAAAATAAACATAACATCTTAAAGAAGTAATTAAAATAAAATAATAAATAATAAAAATTTAAAAGAAATATTGACCCCTATCCATATATGTAGGGAATGATTACAGTGAAGCTAACTCTGGTCTCCTGCTATGAAAATGACTTAATGAGATATAACACAAAAAGTAAAGGTTATGTTTTGGCAAGAAGGAAAGGGCATTATGGTTCAATACTTTCACTTAACTAACCTTTAACGGTGCAATTAACATTTAAAGGAAATAAACTTTTGGAAGTATTATAGAGTAATTGCAGAAATGTAAAAAGTAGTTAAAAGCCCATGATCAGTTAGGAGAGATTCCTTTAGATAGCAAGGACAGTGTTCAGAAAGTGAGTCTGTGATGCATAAAAGATGAAGAAAAATGTGCTCATTTGGTAACATAGTTATTGCTTTCCCCTTTGTTGTTTTCTTTGTGAATTTCAGTGCATTGACATTTTCAAGGATGAACCTTTCATACAGACCCAGAATTGATCTCTTAAACACAGATCTTGATGTATTTGAAAGAAACTGCTCAGTAGTAGGCAAGAATAGTGGGAGGGAGAAATGGAAGGGCTTATAGGTCTATCAGATCCCGGTTTGTTACCATCTAACTTGTATTTCAAAAATTACCAGTTCTAGCTTCTGCTATTATGAACAGTTTTTCCCTTGCAGTGTAGACGGTATCTGAACTCATCTTTGCAATTTATTTAGAGAATAGATGTATATATGCAATGGTAGTTATCAATAAGGTAACTAAAGTCAAAAGCTGTTTTTCTTGCTCTTGCAGGAATTTATCTCTTTTTTAAAGTCCCTAGGTGTTTCAGGTAATAATTTACACATCCCACGATTTGTGTTGGATTCCTTGTAGTAGCTGTGGGGGGATTTTCCTCATTTTCTGTTTTGAACCCTCTCTGAGCGTGGGGATAGGGGAGGGGATTCCCATTGGGCACAGCTAGTGTGTACGGAATCCTTCTAGCTGCTGAGGGTATGGGCTGTTCTGTGGCAAAGTGTAGAAACATATTTCTTCCCTTTCCTCCTTTTCAAGCATACTTGATTAGATTGTGCCCAAGCAGTGCTCATCACACTGCTTTCCTTTCCACCGCACCCAGACACATGACTATGTGGGTAGACCCGGCCTGGAGACACATCCATGAAATAAATATACTGTACTCAGAAATCACCCCAGTCCTTTCTAAAATGCAAGCTTTGTTTGATGGACGCAGGCTGATCCTCTGATACTTGCTACCCTTTTTTTTTTTTTAAGATTTTATTTATTTATTTTCAGAGAGAGGAGAAGGGAGGGAGAAAGAGCAATGTATGGTTGCCTCTCACATGGCCCTCACTGGAGACCTGGCCCGCAACCCAGGCATGTGCCCCGATTGGGAATCGAACCGGGACCCTCTGGTTCCCAGCCCACGCTCAATCCACTGAGCTACACCAGCCGGGCTGATACTTGCTACCCTTTTGTTAGGCAGGAGATTTCTCTTCCAGGAGGCCCCTTAGTCCACCATACAAATAGCCTTCTGGTGGATTCCTTGGACTGCCCACATTAGTCTCAAACTGTGTCTTGAATACCTACATTTTTTCATTTTCTTCTTTTGACATACTTTTGATTTGTAGCTAAAGCAGAGTAGAAGGAGATGAGTAGCTCTATGTCTCTCCTTTGTCTTCTTAACCCCCTTCCTCCTCTATTCAGAAACTTATGGGCATGAAAACATCAATGCCCCATGTTATACTACCTCTTTGTCTACGAAGTTTAGTATGTATGTAAAAATAGGTATATTTAAACATTGGTTGCGATGGCCGCTTGCAACATGGGATTAGAGGTAGGTAACTCATTGAGCAATAAGTGGTGTAAGTAGTCATTGTCTGTTACATGTGTGAGAGAATGACTTTTATTCCTAACCTTATTTGCAAATAGAAACTACTAAGCACTGACACTTAAGCTCGTAACTCAGTCATAAAATGGTGTCCAGAATCAGAACACATCTGAGCCCACTGAATGTGTTAAATATGTCATATAGTTGAACTGAGAAAGAAAAGATGTCACCTACTGTAGAGCTTACATCCTGAAGAAGAGTTAACAGGTTACCTATAGATGGAAGAGAAACAAAATAACGCATTTCACATTGTGACCTAAAATTCTATTTTAAGCTTGATTCATTCTCTGGTACTTTTTATTCACAGTTAAAACTTAAAATCGATTAGAACCTAATCAAGGAAACAAATAAGCAAACAAAATATAACAAGAGACATTGAAATAAAGAACAAACTGAAAAAAACCAGAGGGAAAGTAGGAGGGGATAACAGGGAAAAAGGGGAAGGGTCATTAGGAACATGTATAAAGGACCCATGGACAAAGCCAAAGGGGGGTAAGATTGAGGGTGGGAGGTGGGTGTGGGTGGGGCGGGGGAAGTGGTGGCAGGGAAAATGGAGACAACTGTACTTGAACAACAATTAAAAAACAACAAAAAGGAAAAAACACTTAAAATTTAGATGGAAAGCTTAAAATATGTGGAATTGATATATTTTTGTACTTTTAAAAATGTTCTTCATCTTTCTAATTTAGTTTCCCAGTAGTAAAAATTATGCAAGTTACCGAGCTGATTAGTTGCTTTTCTTAATAACATTCCTCAGGAAACATCCCATTAACAGAAGAAAATTTTACAAAACAATTAGATAATTTACATACGTCCAAAATATGCTGGAAATGAAACCTTGGTATTTACTTCAATTTTATTCTATAAAATATAATGATATTAGTGAAGCGAAATAATGTATGTTCTTAATTTCATTTGATTATAGGTACGTGTTGTTATATCAGTATCAGTATTTTCTTAAAGTGAGAGGACATGATATTTTAAATCTTTAGTCTGATTAGTTACACAGTAGATTCCATTGTAGGTCTAAAGCCTAATGGAAATGGAAAATTGAGTGGGATGAGAGAAAAAATAAATGGAAAAAACAAAAACCCACTTAGAGTCGAACATCATACCGCTATTTACCCCTGGGACTTTTGTTGTACTTTACTTACTCAATTTTTTAAATGTGTAAAATCTATAAAATAAGATGTACCATTTATTTATTTTTAAGTGTACAGTCGGCATGAAGTTTATTTACATTGTTGTAGAACCATCACCTCTATTTTCAGACTTTTTCATCATCCCAAACAGAAACGATATACTTCTTTACCAGTAACTCCCCATTCCCCTCTGCCCCCAGGCCCTGTTAACCTCTGTTCTACTGTCTTTAAGAATTTGTCTCTTGTAGATACCACGGATAAGTGGATTCATACAGTATTTGTCCTTTTTGTTCTATCTTTCATGGTTCATGGTTGATTTAGCATGTATCAAAACTTCATTTTTTGAATTAATAATATTTCTTTACATGTGTATACCATACTTTATTAATTTATATGTTGATAGACAAATGGATTATTTCTACCTTCTGGGTAGTGAATAATGATACTGCGAACATTTGTGTACAAGTATCTGTTTGAGACACTGTTTTCAGTTCTTTTTGTTATATACTATGGATGGAATTGTGGGCTCATATGGTAATTCTGTGTATCATTTGTGAAAAAACACCAAGTTGTTTTTTAGTGCTGGTTGAACAACTTTACATTCTAGCCATCAATGCATGAGGATTCCTATAAGTCCACATACTCACCAACTATTATTATCCCCCCCTTTTTGATAATGGCCATCCTAGTGGGTATGAAATGGTATCACATTGTGGGTGTTTTTAAAAATGTTATCATAGAAAAAGGGGAAAAGTTTCTAGAAACATCTATAAGGGACACATGGACAAAACCAAAGGGGAGTAGGATCAAGGATGGGAAGTGGGGATGGGTGGGGTGGGGAGGATTGGTGGGTGGAAATGGAAACAACTGTACTTGAACAACAATGAAAAAATAAAAATAGATAAAAATGTTATCATAAATGGAATTGTTTTCTTAATTTCCTTATATATTATTCATTGCTAGTGCATAGAAATGCAACTGATTTTTGTATGCTGATTGTGTATCCTCAAATTTTGCTGAATAGATTTATTAGCAATAACAGGGTTTTTTGGTGGATTATTTATTGTTTTCTACATGTAAAATCATGCCATCTACAAACATGGACAGTTTTGTTTTTCTTCCTTTCCAATTTGGATACCTTTTACTTCTTTTTCTTGCCTGATTGCTCTGATTACAACTTCCAAGGCTGTGATCAATAGAAGTAGTTGAAGCACGCGTCCTTGATTTGTTCCTAATCTTAGCAGACAAGCTTTCAGTCATCACTATTGAGTAGGATGTTAACTGAGTTTCATCTTGGGAAAGGTTCCATTTATTCCTAGTTTAAAGTGTATTTTTCTCAGAAATGTGTGCTAGATTTAGTCAAATGCTTTTTATGCATCAGTTGAAATAATCATGTGTGTCTTTTCTCCGTTTGTTCTATTAAAGTGGTGTATTATATTGATTAGTTTCCATGTGTTTAACTACCCGTGCATTTTGGGTAAGTCCCACTTGGTTGTGGTGTGTAATCCTTTTAATTTGCTGCTGAATTCAGTTTGCAAGTATGTTTGGAGGAATTTTAAATCTGTTTTTGTAACCTGACAAGCAATGGGGTCCTACCAGTTGCACCAACATGCAAAAACTCTGGAGCTTTCGGTAGAAAGGAAAATTAATCTTTTATTCAAAGGCTACACAGGTTCAAATAATGGCAGGTTTTTGCCTCAAAGCCTGTTTCCTAAAGACACCCAAAGAAAATCACCTGGCAATCCTCTGCCAGCTTAGTTCAAGGCTATGCCAGAAACCTCCTCTCTTACCCAAAAGTACCATGCTTTAAGAGATGCAGGTGGGTTAGCTGGTTTCCAGTCACTGCCCGGCTTCAGGTATCCTTTGGAATTTGTACTCCAGGTGTCCTACTCAAAATTTTCTGCCCTCTTTCTACAACCACTGCCCTCGAGTGCATCTGTGTGCCTGGCTGAGCCACACCTGTGCAGCCCCAGCCCCTGGTGCCGCTGCGGCGCTGGCATGGGGCAAGGCATGCGGCAAGGCGTGGTGCTTGTTACCTGGCCACCCAGCTTCCAGGACACGTGGGCTCAGGCTTACTCCTGTTCTGCCCTACCACCCCAGTTCATGCTGTGCTCCTGGCTCCCTGGCCAGGCCCCTGCAGTGTAGCACCCAGGGAGGGGCAACCAGGAACTTCCCACATCATACAGTTTTCCGGGCCTGCTGGCCCAGAAACTCCAGTCCCTAGAGGCCTGGAAAGAGGAAAGAACAAAGAGAGTGACATTTTCATGCTTTCTACTTTATATAGTCTGGTCCAAAATCTTCTCTGTGTTGGAAGCATGTAGGGGGGCGTTTCCTCTTTCGGGCCCTGCTGCCCTGTTGCCGGGGCAACTGCTCCTGCACAGTTCTCTGGGCTTCCCAACACCTCCCCCATCTCCAGGAGGGGTGCAGCCTCTGGAACTGCTGATGGGCTCTCCACTCCCCTCTGCCCAGTGATCTGGACAGACCCTCCCCTCATTATATATTTATTAGAGGCTATTGGCCTGTAGTTTTCTTGTAGTGTCTTACACCAGCTTTGCTGTCACTTTAATAATGGCTTCATAAAAGTTTCCCATCTCTTAATTTTTTTGGAAGACTTTAAAATGGATTGGTGTTAATTTTTTAAATATTTGGTGGAATTGACTTGTGAATCCATCCAGTCCTGCACTTATCTTTGTTAGGAATTATTTGGTTACTGATTTAATCTCCTTACTTGTTATATATGAACTCAAATTTTAAAAATTGTTTGGATTCAGTTTTGGTAGTTTGTGTGTTTCTAAGAATCTGTCCACTTTTCTAGGTTGGCATTTGCTAACATGCAATAATTCCTAGTAGCCTCTTGTAATCCTTTTTATTTATATAAAATCAGTAGTAATATCCCAAGTTTCACTTCTGATTTTAGTTATTAGAGTCATCTTTCTTTTTTCCTCTGTCAATCTAGCTAAAGCTATGTCAATTTCAGAATCAACTTTCAATTTTGTTGATTTTTCTCTATTGATTTTCAATTCTCTATTTTTTAAAAATCTGCTCCAATCTTTATTTCTCTCTTGCTGCTGGCTTTAGATTTAGTTTGTTCTTCTTCCAGTTTTTTGAGGAACATAGTTAGGTTATAGATTTTAGACCTTTCCTTTTTTAATGACGGTGTTTATTGCTCTAATATTTTTCTCTTAGCACTGCTTTTGCTGCATTCTATAGTTTTAGAATGTTGTATTTTCATTTTCACTCATCTCAAGATATTTTATAATTCCCCTTGTGATTTCTTTTGGTTGTCTTAAGAACATGTTGTTTATTTCTCCATATTTATGAAATTTCTACTATTTATTCTGTTAATATTTGTAGTACTGTCCATTGTAATCACAGAAGATACTTTGTATATTACAGTCTGCTAATATGTTAGGACTTATTTTATGGCCTGATATTTGATCTATCTTGAAGAATGTCCCATGTGTACTTGAAAAGAAAGTACCTTCTGCTGTTTGGGAGTAGAGTGTTTTGTATATATCTGTCAGGTCTAATGGTTTATAGCAGCAGTCCCCAAACATTTTGCCACCAGGGACTGGTTTTGTGGAAGATAATTTTTCCATGGACCATGGTATGGGTATGATTTGGGGATCATCCAAGCACATTACATTTATTGCACAGTTTATTTCTATTATTATTATTATGTTGTAATATGTAATGCAATAATTATACAACTTACCACATGCTAGGGTTAGCATGTGGGCTTACCACAACTGTGACTGAGAGAAGCACACGGTGTAGGAAAGAGGCACATATGAGAGTGATAAATAAGTTGTGAGCCACACATGGACTGAAATAAGTGCCGGATTCTGACTTAAAGCCTGCCACCATATGCAGCTGTACAATTGAAGTGCATCAACTCATTTACTACTATAAAGCCTGCCACTGGATGCAGCTTTATTGTCACTTGCCACTCACTGATAGGGTTTTGATATGAGTCTGCAAGCATTTGATTTATTATGCTCTCTGTGCACTCAAACCTCTCTTCTAATTATGAGCTGTATTTGCAGCTGCTCCCCAGTGCTAGCAGCACAGCCTCAGCTCCACCTCAGATCATCAGGCATTATATTCTCACAAGGAATGTGCAGCCTAGATCCCTCGCATGCGCAGTTCATGGTAGTGTTCGTGCTCCTATGAGAATCTAATGCTGCTGCTGATCTAACTGGAGGCAGAGCTTAAGTGGTAATGCCAGTGATGGGGAACAATTGTAAACACAGATGAGACTTCACTTGCCCACCACTCACCTCCTGCTTTGCGGCCTGGTTCCTAACAGGCCAAGGACCAGTACTGAGTTGGGAACCCCTACCCTAGAGGAAGGAGCTCAAGGACTAACCTCACAGTGGTGTTAAGGAATGGAGTATGGTATCTGTCTCGTGCATGTCATTCTCTTACCAGAGAACAGAAGTGTCTTTCTTCATGAAACACCTTGCTATAAGTATTCAGTCAGGTTCTAGACTTTTGAAATAGTTTATTTAAATCACTATTTCTAGCTAACTGATTGATTTGTGGAAGGTCCAATCCCTGAAACTTCCTACTCTGGCATTTTGTATCAATCCTTACTTTCTAAATTCTTTGTTTCTTGCTCTCTTCCCTTTCATATGTCTTTTGAAATCCCATACAAGTCCCCAAAATGTTGGCTGCAGGCTAATGTAATAATAATTAAAACTATACCAAAGTGCAAGATAAGCCAGGTTGAGAAGAATTAATCAATTTTGCTTCTCTTATGTATCAGACTTGAGCATGTATCAAATTTCATCACTTTTGCTTGATTTTCCATTAAAGTGAAATTCATCATATATTTAAATACAGACATTGTAAATAATGAGAGATTATTATTACAGTCTTATGGTGGTTTATAAGATTGAAAAGGATTTCAGGTTTTACCAATATGAAGAATATAGTTGCTTTTTATTAATTTTATTATTATTATCATCATTATATTACATGAGTTAATTTCTTCATAGTTTTTTTTCTGTATGGATTGACTAATTTTCATGACAGAAAATAAAGCTTAAAATTATTTTTATATATTTAATACCCAGAAAGTCAGTCTGTTTATTTCTATGTGATGGCATTTACTGCAATATGATCTTTTTATTTAACTTTTATATTCTGTAGTGCATAGTAGCTGACTGTATAATTATTGCCATTAAATTGTAGTTCATTTTTGGGTGTGTTTTTAGGAAGAAGGTGTGGAACCAGTGGTACTATAAGAGAACCATAATTAGAAATTTATATGCTACCCTATTTTATCGCTTTTAGAATTGTTAATGTACGCTTAATAATTCTAAAAATAAAATAGTAAACATTTATACTTTTTTCTAGAACCTGGTTAAACATCTTCCTGAGCAGAAGGCACTCAATGAATTAGCACAGCTGAAGAATGAATATAATGACCTTTGTGAGCCAGAACAATTTGGAGTTGTGGTACGTATCCAGCCTGAGGGTCCACAAACTCACCTTGGAGGTTACAATGGGGAGCAGTGGAAGGAAAGACAAGTTTTCAGTTGTTGATATTTGTTTCACTATATATCTGTGTAATTTAATATATTATTAGCTGTCAGACAAAAAACTCCTTGTTTATTATTATTTGTCATGGCAATGAAAAATACAGAAATTAATACTTATATCTTATAAAATGTTTCAACATATGTCATGGAAACTCCACCATCCCAGTGCTGAGATTTAATTGTATTAATACATGAAAAATAACTTTTTGTTATATATATATCACCTCAGAAAAAGCAAAACAATTTTCGTATTTCCTATAGTGTATCATTAATTTATTAAAAGATTAAATACACTGTCTCAAGTGGTAGGAGAATCTCGTAAATACATATATACTTTAGTGTGGTTAAGTCATTATTAAAATATATCCTGTTTTCTTAATCCCTTCCATTTCAAAGGGGTACAAAAGATGACTAGGTATGAATTATGTGAACCCACTATTCAAAAAATTGCCACCCAAAAGTTTGGGAAAGAAGACAAGATAATTGATTTAATTTCTCAGAGATAGAACTGTTTTGACATAGGTATTCAATACAAATTTGTTGGCTTGTGGGCATTAAAAGTTCTAGTACAGCTGCCATCTTTACCCTGGCTCCCTGTTTTCCACTTGCCTACTAAGACTTAAAATTACCATAAGACATAATAGTCAAACACAATCTCTGCTTAATCCAAAATATTTTATAACCTTTTTAATAGTAATATATTTGAATTGATCTGATTTGGTAATTTCCAATTTAAAGATTGATGAAAGACAAATACCATATGATCCCACCTATAAGCAGAATCTAATTAACAAAACTAATGAGCAAAATAGAACCCACAGTCATGGAAACATGGAAGTGACCAGAGGATATTGGGGGTAGGGGTTGATGGTGGAAAGAAGGGGAAGGAGCTATTTAAAGAACATGTATGTGTGACCCACGGACACAGACAACAGTGTGGGAACTGACTGTGGGAGCAGGGGTTGGAATGGGTGAGAAGGTGAAAGGGGGAAAACTAGGAAAATTGTAATAGCATGACAAAAATAATTTAATTAAATAAAACATTAAAATCCTATCTAAAGTCAAATTATGATAGATGGGACAGAGAATGTTCCTTTTGAACGTGTTCATTAACTGCTTTCCCATATTTAGAGTTTATTAATTCTCAGATATGCTTTGCATACACTGATCTAGGAGGATTTTTTCAAATCCTTGACAAGTACATTTGGAATGTGTATTTGGGATGAGATAGAGCATGTAAATGTGCCTGAAGAAGATGTTTTTCTTATTTTTGATTTAGGTGAAGTAATCTGAACTAGCAAGATATTATTTATTAAACAACAGCACTTTAGTACCATATTAATAAAATTTTCCTGACCAAAGTTCTCACTTAAAACCTAAGCTGCTTGAATTCATATTGCAATTGAAGCTAGTATATATACCATCTGAGAATTCAGTAGGTACACTACACAATATTTCTCAAGTCATTTTTTCTGACTACAGTTTATCTTGAAAGATGTATTAGTTTTCCAGTCAAGTCCTTCAAAAGGAGTATCCTTGGTGCCACACTGTGGAAATGAAATTTGGGGACATAAAAAGCAATATACCTTTTGAACTTGAAGGAAACTAGAAAATGGAAGAGATTTCTTGTTTATGCATATAACTGTAAATAATCCTGGGACTGTGTGCCTGAAATCACCTGGTCCTCATATTTACTCTTCCCATGCTTGGTGATATGATGAGAGGGGGAAAATGTCAAGGACATTACAAAGTAGTTTATTCTATGTGAATTTTCTAAGGCAATATCAATCAGTATTTACCACATAAATTTTGATAATCTTACATATTCCAAAAAGATATTTAAAATAATGATGTGCCTCAGTCTTTTAAGCATGTGTGCTTTGTAGTGCTTGGGATAGATTTTATATAAAATAGGCAACCGGTAGATGTTTATTGAATTGAGTTATAGGACAGTTATTAAATCGAAGTGTGAGCCTGAGATTGATTAAAAATAGCACAGTTTAGATCTGTAAAAGTGAAAATTATGCTAAAACACATTCCTTATGGTCTGTGCCGAAACTCAATTCGTTTCTGTATGGATATATCCGAATACTCTTTAGCCCTCAAATTATTATCGATATTATACTTTTAAGACACGTTCGGAAATGGCTATAGAATAATCTGCACTAATGAGAGAGGCTCCAAACCATTTGTCTTGCTTCTGCTTTCTTCCCCCTTCAAAAATGATTAGTGTAGTCTTCTTAAAATCTCTATTCATCATATGACATCTGTATCAAAAACCTTCAGTGTGTGCCAGAATTTACAGAATCAAATCTGAGTTCCTTAGCATTCTCAGTCTTTCTCTGGCTCTCTGGTTTTATATATTCTTGTTCTCTTTGCTGCATTCAGTGAATTGGTATCTTTATGACATTTTAGGTTTTACCTCAGTGGGACTCTCATTATCATTTCAGCAGTTATTTTTACTTGTTTTTATTCAGTGGTGTTTCATTTTTTCATAGCAGCTATATCATTTCTTACCTGACTTCCTCAAGCCTTCTCTCCCTCCCCTCCCTGTTCTTTTTACCTACTACAAACAACCTAATCTTTTACTCACCAGATAAATAACAAAGCACTTTGATTTTAAAACCTCCAATACCTCTTCTACCTACAAAGTTATCTCTACCTATGTGTTACTAACGTATTCTCTTATCAAACCTCAGAAAGAGGGTTACTTTTTTATTATGAAGAACATTGTTTTGATTATTAGTTACAGAAACAAAAATGTATTGAGGAGTTACTGTGTCATATACCATGCTAAACAATTTTCTCCCAGCATCTCATGTATTCCTCACAACCCCATGAGATTGGTACGATTACTGACTCCATAACTTGAAAGAAGAAATAGAGGCTAAGGAAGGTTGGGAAGGCTGTCCAAGGTTACACAGTAAATAGAAGATCCATAATTAAAACCCAGGCACCTTGACTTCATAGGCAGTGCTTTTAACATGGGTTATGTACTGGTGTGCGTGTGTGTATATGCACATGTGTGTGCGTGTGTGTGTATGCACATGTGTGTACATGTGCTTATTTGCTTACCTCTGCTTGGGGCTTATTTTACCCTGACTACTTTAGTTCTGTTATTTAATTGCCTATTCAATTTGTCAGTCTCCATCCTGCCCTTCAATTCAAGAGAAAAAAGAAATTTTTCTTCAGCCACTTAATTCCTGAAAACAAATGAATGGAATATTGGAGAGCTAGATGAATAAAGATCCTTCATTGGCCATGAGGTCCCTTACACCTACTTCCCTTCTCCATTTCCTAGCATCAGTTTTTTCAAAGATTAGTCTCCTTTGACTCTCTCTTTCCTTGCCTTCAATGAACAGCAATCGGAATTCTGCCTTAAAGAGTGCAGTAAAACTGATCTATGAGAGTTACTTAATTACCCCCTAATTTAATTGAAAATGCACATCAGATCTACTTACTTCTCTGTCTGTGCCATCAGCACTTTAGCCTAAGCCAGCATCATCATTCCCTTTAACTATTATGATATACTTTGAGCTTGTTTTCCCTGCTTGCACTTTTGCCTTTCTCCAAATCAGTCTGAGAAAAGCCATTGTTGTGATATTTTTTTCATCTTTACCCAAGGATATATATAGAGAGAGATTTTAGAGAGAGAGGAAGGGAGGGAGGAAGGGAGGAGGAAGATCATTTTGATAGAAAACCAATTGTGAGCCCCGGCTGCTGTAGCTCAGTGGATTGAGCGCGGGCTGGGAACTGGAGGGTCCCGGTTCGATTCCCAGTCGGGGCACATGCCTGGGTTGCAGGCCAGGTCCCCAGTGAGGGCCATGTGAGAGGCAACCATACATTGCTCTTTCTCCTTCCCTTTTCCT
>PVJI01002887.1:113473-135873 GCA_004026765.1 Micronycteris hirsuta
AAGAAAGAAAGAAAGAAAGAAAGAAAGAAAGAAAGAAAGAAAGAAAGAAAGAAAGAAAGAAAACCAATTGTAACATGTGGGAAGCATCCTGTAGAAGCCGCGGAACACTGCGAGCTCCAGGAGCAGTTCCACTGTGTGAACCATAACAAAGTCATCCATGGAAACGGGGCAAAATTACCTCGGGAAACAGGGCTAGGAGAACATGCAGGAACCCAACAGAAGGTAGTTGTAGAAACGGGTCAACAGAAACGTTGTATGATAGCAACAAACCTATAGCAACTGTCAAACATCACTTGATTTAAAAGATATTACATAAAGGAGTTATAAAATTTTACTCAATAAATAACCAGCAGCTCCAGTGATTTGGGGCCACTGGCCATTCACCTGCCTTGAGTGTGGTGTCTTATTTTCTCTCTCGCAGTAGCACTCCGACCAAGGGTCGAATCTGCAACTCTGGGTCTACAGGATGATACTCCAACCAACTGACCCACACAACCAGGGCTCAATGTGATATTTTTAGAGTGCATGTGTGTTGCATCATTATACTATTGAATATTTATCTGCTTAAATCATCAGTGTGTCGTATGGCACAAAGGCTGCAATATAAACTCCTTACCCGAGTTAACCACCTCTTTTATTTTATCTCTTAATGTTTGGCCTCTTGCTCATTGTCCCTCGGCTACATTGTATTTTTTGTTGTTTTTAAACTTACCTGCTGTGTCTTGCTTTTGGCCCATTACGCATGCTGCTGCCTTTTACTCCCGCCCACTGCCTGCCTCTCTCCTGCTTAAATTTCATTCCTCTGGTGACATCATCACTTACCTATAAATCTAAATTATGTCTCTCTATTAAATGCTCTCATAGAACATTTATTCTTTTCCTTTCTAGAAATTATCAGGGTTTTTAATTAAATGATTATTTGCAAGGCTTTTAAAATTAATGTCTGTAAACCCCCACTAGATTGCAACTTCTAAGTACATGCATCATGTTGATTTTATTCATACTATACATACTTAACAAATGTTTGTTGAATGTATTAGCATGAAGGTAAAATTAAGTGGATTCTTTTCAGGCCTAATTCCATATCCATGTGACCCTTGAGAACATTGAAGAATTTTTTCTCCTTAACCTTTACTTTCCTTATACTTTCTGACAATAAATACTCTTTTCTGATTTTATATGACCCTTGCCTGTGCCTTGTAGAGTTCACATTAATTGAAAAAAATAATTTCATCAGTTAGGGATAGACATATGCCAGAAGTGAGTTTACTCCTTCCAGATTAATTAAAATCATCATCATCAAACAAACAAACAAAAAAAAAACTGGCAAAACTGGAAGAAAAACCTGGCTTTGACTTTCTGAAAGAAATAAACTTATTTCTGACAGTGACTAGGCTGGGAAGCTTTCTTTACACTTTTGGGGGATTTCTCAGAAGCCACATCGTTGGACTTGTTTGTATTTACATCTAAAAAGTTAAAAAGAAACTCCCAAAAAGAGAAATAGAAAAAAGAAACAAATGAAAAACCTAAGGACTTTTCTTCTGTCTAGAGTTGTACCTCCTGGTAAGAGGGACGTGCTCATTCCCACACCTTCTATGATCAATAAGCCTTTTCTTTACAGGGCTAAATTGGCTGCATAGCCTCCCGCTGGTACTTCCTTGTAATTATGAGCTGTAACTTTAACGGTTAAAAAAAAGCACAGATCTTTGAAAGCTCTTCCAGTTAGAACCCCCAGCAGGGGCTTTTAGACTCTTTGCAGTGTGTTTGCAGCTCAGCTGTTCTCTAACCTCAGAGCTATGGAAATTCCCACTTGTCTTGTGCTGAGAATAGAGACCCATACTGTGTATATCTATTAAACTAACACATCTTCTGAGAAAAAGAAGGCAATAATTAGTTCTCTTTGTAATTGGTCCTTTGTTTCTTCAACTTCAAATTACCCATATTTTTTCAATTAAAATATTCTAAAGCTACAATGTAACAAAAAGATTTTGAGATAGCCTTGTGTATAAAAACATAATGAAAAGTACAGATTATGTGACATTGCTGACAGCACACTTCATTTTTTCATTTTTCTACACAAATCTATGATGGCAGGAGGAATGGATTTATGCCTGTAGATGGAAGTGCAACTATAAAATCTGTATGCTTTTTAATTTATTTTAAAACCCCATAAGAGCTTATGAGCTCTATTCAAGATAGCTTTACCAGGTGAAAAGGAAATTTTTTAAAGTGCTTTTTCTCCCACGTGTCACCATAGGCAGTTACTTTGGAGGAAAAACTGTAGCTCCTTTGTTCCATCATTGAATAATTATTCAGGTTTGCATATTCATTGGAAAAATCACACTTTTCTTTATCTGCACCCAGAGTGCTTAGTATTTTGATATGTCTCTTGATTGTCTCTATTTTCATTCTTTCTGTAAATATGAATGCTAGCTGTTAGTTCTAGATGTGCATTCACTTTAATCTGAGAGAAAGCTGGTTTAATAATTTTGAGATCAGGTAAAAGAAAACCCCATGTGATTCATTCTCAAATCTATGCATTCATATTGTTCTTTTCATTGATTTCTCATAATAATCCATTTGTGAGAGGATTAATTTATTTACATCAGCTTTTGAAATGAAGTTTAAAAAATCTGAAAACAGAATATTCATATTAAGTCTATGGATGTCAATCAATTTTGCTATTGTGTGTGTTTTATTACATTTAAAGAAACAAAAATTAACCCCTTCTCCCCATACATCAGTAATCCACAATACAACAGTATAACAACACAGTAGATGTTTTGATGGTCATTCTTGACCTCAAAGTGTTGTTTTGAGAAGGATGTTTGGAAATTCTTGCTTAAATTCTATGATTCCTCTGAGTTTAGAGTATCTTTTGCGACAGCAATTGTTTCCATGTTCAACTCCAGACCAAATGAGTAGAGGATTTTGATGCATAATTTCCACATATAACTATCTTCAGGGAAAATATTGTTTATCAACACATCATTATTTCTCTGGTATAGAGTCCATTTTCAATACTGTACTATTCCAAATCCTCATTTTACAGATTAACTATGGCTCTTATCTCTCCTGACATCTAATACATTACAAACATTTGCCACTGACTCCAGCTAGCTGGAATACTGGTATTGATTATTTTGTCCAAGCTATGTACTCAGTTCATTGGAGAAGGTGTAGGAAGGAGCAAGAGAAACCCAGCCCTTGAGGAGGTTATTGTTAAAAGAGGTTAAGAAAATTATTTGTTTAGCAGAGAATCACAAATGTCCCTGCTTTATTTCTATACTGGCAGGCAGTTTTTGCTCAGTCATTGAGTTGGGTTCTCACAACTTTTATAACCAGTTCTGCTTGTTGTGTAACTAAGTCCACCTGTCTATGTGACTTCATTATCATAACCTCTGTTACAATCATTGATACAAAATTGTTCTATGTATTCAATGCACGCTGGGTTCTAATATTTAAGTATTTGGGGAAAAGACCTCATAACAAATGAATGTAACAAACAGATTTTTACAAATATACCTGATAATTCTAACAAATTGTTAACATTATATCTTGAAGAGAATAGAGGATCAATTATGCTCAGATATGGTGGTAGTTGAAGGTGTATTTCTTAGTAAAAGGAAATATAATAGCAATAACCTTAGCCCTGGCTTGGTGCCTTGGTTGGCTTGAGCGTTGTCCTGTATACCAAAAGGTTGTGAGTTTGATCCCTGGTCCGGACACACACCTAGGTTGTGTGTTCGTTCCCTGTTTGGAGTGTGTATGAGAGGCAACTGATTGATGTTTCTCTATCTATCTGTCTGTTTATCATCTATCTCTATCTCTCTGTTCCCCCCTCCCTCCCTCTCTCTTCCTCCCTTTCTCTCTGTCTAAAATCAATAAACATATCCCAGGGTGAGTATTTAAAATTTTTTAAAGTAATAAAATCTTGAAATAACCTGAAAGGTGAATGAAACATGACTACAGGAGTGACATGTGGCCATCTCTTCCTCCCTCATGTTTAACTTTTATTTATTTTTTTTAAGATTTTAGTTTTATTTATTTTTATAGAGAGGGGAAGGAAGGGAGAAAGAGAGGGAGAGAAACAGCAATGTATGGCTGCCTCTCACATGGCCCTCACTGGGGACCTGGCCCGCAACCCAGGCATGTGCCCTGACTGGGAATCGAACCAGGACCCTCTGGTTCCCAGCCCGCGCTCAATCCACTGAGCTACACCAGCCAGGGCCCTCATGTGTAACTTTTATACTTATGCCTCTTTTCTTTCTCTCTGTATTCTTTTGGTAGTTTAGTAGTCGATCAATATTCACCAGCTGTATAGGTAGCGAAGCATGTAAAATTCAGATTATATATAAACAAAACTGTGTCTAACTCTCTGAGGAAATGACCCACTTGTAGCTACTCTCACTAATTCTGTCAATGCACATACATTTTAATTAATTAATTAATTAATTTTTAAAATTACTTTATTGTTGTTCAATTACAGTTGTCTGCATTTTCTCCCCACCACTACCCCTTACCCCATCCAAACCTCCCTCCCTCCCTTGCTTCCATGCCCCGCCCTTGGTTTTGTCCTTGTGTCCTTTTTAGTGGTTCCTGAAAACCCTTCTCCCCACAGTCCCCTCCCTCCCTTCTGGCTATGGTTAGATTGTTCTTAATTTCAATGTCTTTGGTTGTATTCTGTTTGCTTTTTTATTTTCTTGATTATGTTCCTGGACTTCCTGGAAGTCTATTTCCTTTGCCAGATTTGGGAAGTTCTCCTTTATTATATTTTCAATTTCTTGCTCTTCCCTCTTCTCCTTCTGGCTCCCCTAATATTCAGATGTTGGAACATTTAAAGTTGTCCCGGAAGTTCCTAAGCCTCTCTTCATCTTTCTGTATTCTTGTTTCTTCATTCTGTTCTGGTTGGATGTTTATTTCTTCCTTCTCCAAATCATTGATTTGAATCCAGTTTCCTTCCCTTCACTGTTGGTTCCCTGTACATTTTTTTTAATTTTTTAAAATTATTTTATTGTTGTTCAATTGCAGCTGTCTGCATCTTCCCCCTACCAGTCCCCCCCCACCCCATCACAACCCACCTCCCTCCCTTGCTTCCACCCTCCCCCTTGGTTTTGTCCATGTGTCCTTTATAGTAGTTCCTTAAAACCCTTCTCCACACATTTTTTTATTTCACTTTGCATAGCTTTCACTTTTCCTTTTATTTTATGACCATATTCAACCATTTCTGTGAGCATCCTGATTAGAAGTGTTTTGAACTCTGCATCTGATAGGTTGGCTATCTCTTCATTGCTTAGTTGTATTTTTGGAGCTTCAATCTGTTCTTTCACTTGGGCCATATTTCTTTGTCTGGGTGCCTCTGTTACATAGTAAGGGGCAGAGCCTTAGATATTTGCCAGGGCAGGGAAACCCAGGGTCACTGTGTTGTGGCACTGTATGTTGGGGAAAGGTCAGAGAGGGAACAGTGCCACTTGCTCAGCTCTCGGCCAGCTTTCAGTCACTTTCTCCATTACCCACAAGCAAATTAGGCTCTTCTGGAGCTGATTCCCAGGTGATTAGGTTTATGTAACTTCTAAGACCCTGTGGATGTCTGCAATGAACTCTCCTGTGAGGCTGGGAATTTCTCCTGCTGCCTCAACCCCCACAGGTTTTTTCAGTCAGAGGTTTTGAGGCTTTATTTCCCCACACTGGAACCCTGGGTTGTGCAGTCTGTCTCACTCCGCAGTTGTTCCTCCTGGTTTGTCCACACAGAAATGTGGGACCACCTGCTCTTCCAGCTGCCACCTTGCCATGCATCCTCTCTATCCCATCTGCCCATCTCCACCCTTCCTACCAGTCTGGATGAATGTTTCTTCTTTAACTCCTTGGTTGTTGGACTTCAATACAGTTCGATTTTCTGGCTGTCCTGGTTATTTTTTGCTTTTAAATTTGTTGTTGTCATCTTTCTTTTGGTTGTGCAAGGAGGCAAAGTTTATCTACCTATGCCTCCATTTTGGCTGGAAGGCCCTAATATGTAATTTTTAAAGAAAATGTGGTCCCACTTACATTTTCTGTCATTATGTACATCTTTTACCTGTGACTGAACCATTCGCTCAACTAAATTTTGTATTTGTACGTTTTCATAGTTCACCTTAGGGCAGATTTTTGGCATTTTAAATGCTGTTGATGAGTAATGATTATGCAGTAAATATATAGCAACCGTTTAGCTTCAATAATATTACCTTAATGCTAGAAGGATGATTTAATTTGTTTAAAGCTGAACAAGCTGTTTTTAAAGTTTTATACAAATATTCTTTTTTAATGTCTAAGCCACACAAAACCAATATTTTTGAAGCCCAGAGAGAATTAATTTTGTGCAGATATTTTACAGTATTGTGTGTAAGATTCTTCCCACTTGAGAGAGAAATAACAGGCTTTGAGTTTATTCTTATAAAACATTCCTTATCTTACAGATGAGCTCAGTGAAAATGTTACGGCCTCGTCTCAATAGCATTCTTTTCAAACTCACATTTGAAGAACATGTAAACAACATCAAACCAAGCATCATAGCGGTAACTCTTGCCTGTGAAGAACTGAAGAAAAGTGAAAACTTCAACAAACTTTTGGAATTAGTTCTTTTGGTTGGAAACTATATGAACTCAGGCTCAAGAAATGCCCAGTCTTTGGGTTTTAAGATCAACTTCCTTTGTAAGGTAAGATAACATTTTATAATGGTAATTTACAACAATCACATCCTGTATGAGGGGCTCATTCTGAATAGCAATAGTACTCAACCAAAAAAAAAGTATGCTTAAAATGGGTGAATTTTATGGTATGTTAATTATATCTCAATTAAAAAAATACGTGATTTTTCATTTGCAGTAAACTCTGAGTGAGTGGGCAAATTCTTTTGCAGTATGGCACTAAACTCTTTCTAATGAAATATTACTTCAGTTGAAGATAGCTTGCTTTTAAAAATAGATACAGTCATGTATTTCAATCTCTTTCATCTTATTTTATGCTTCTCCAAAAAGTATTTGAAGAGTTAAATTCAATGAATAGCCAGAAATTTCTTCTTGACTGTGCTTTGCTTATTTTACTCTAAGAAAATAATAATATTGTTGAACAGTGTTGCTATGCTTATACTACATATCTAGTGCATTTACTAAAAGTTTTTAAAAAATCAAGTGGTGAATTGACTGTAGGCTTGTGAACCAAAGGGTTACCAGTTCGATTCCCAGTCTGGGCACATGTCTCAGTTGCAGGCCAGGTCCCCATTGAGAGGTGTGCGAGAGATAACCACACATTGAGGTTTCTGTCCTTCTCTCTCCTTCCCTTCCCCTCTCTCTAAACATAAATAAATAAACTCTTAAATAGAATTGCAAAAGATGTGTTTTAAAAAATCAAGTGGTGATTGATTGTTTTATTGTTTGGATCAGGCCATTTCATAGTATTTTTGAAATTTCAGTTTTTGTAGACAGTACACAAAGAAATAGAGAAATGCAAAAGTGACTATATATGTCCATTTGTAAGCTAGAGCAAACCACCTTATTCAGAAAATATCTGTTACAGAGAGAACAGTGAACAGACTGAGGTGAAGGCCTGTAAGAAAGCTAGAGACAAAAATAAATCTGAAAACAAGCAATCTGTCTTTGACATCTCACCATTCTTTCACCTTTTTTTTTCTCTCATGTCTGAAAGCATTGCAGAAATCTTGTTAGTTCTTGAAGTATATTATAAAAAGAATCCCAGATCTAGGAATGGATATAAATGTCTTTTCTATTCATGCATTCAATAGATGTGCATTACATATACATTGACAAGCACTTTAATAAGTATCAAAAATGATTTGCTTCTAGTAGTTCTAAATCACACATAAAGAATAGCTTTTGTAGATAATAGGATATATAATGGAATTATATCTGTTTGTCCCTGATTTATTTTTGAGGGATATAAGGAATGAGAGAAAGGAACATATCCAGAATGCTAATGTCTGTCAAAAAATTTTTTCTCTCTCTTTGTGATATTAGGGGGCATGCAAAATTATTTATTAATGCCAGAGAAAATAAGATAATCCTTGTAATAACCCAAAATAAATAGTAGCCACATTTGTAGGATAAAACTAATATTTAAGACTTTTTGATTGTGTTGCATACCATATATTCAATACTAACAAAGTCATCTTTCACCAAGATGCTACTTGTTTAGAGTATATGCTATATATTCAATGAGTGAATCTTAAAGTGATCTCTGTTGATGAGTATAAAAATAGTATAAATTAAAAGAAAATATCATTGGAAATTTGTATTATATACCTGTTTCATATTTAATTCATATATTTAAAACCAACTGCCCTAATTTGAATAAACATATACCTTTTAAGTGTCTTAATTTCACACCACTCAAATTAATTACATGGACAGATTTTTTTGAACCAAGAATAAATAAGTCATTTATACACAGGAACAAGGTATTATATTAATCTCACAGAAGGATTTTACAGTTATATTTTACATTTTGGAAAGAGGATTCTTCCTGTCATCTACCTGTCAAATAAAAGTTCTTCTACACAACGTTGATCTGACATCTAACACTGGACGTATACTCAAAGGATTCAACACAGACATTTTTGCCAACTTCAAGTATAATAAAAATAATCTGTGGGAAGTACTTATGTGTAGTAATAGTTGTTCTAAAAGAGAAAAAGCTGCATGTTTTAAAGTATCTCACCCTATCCCCCCACTTTCATCTAGTATTTTTATCTTCAGAGAAATACTTGTCATTAAAAAGAAATATAATATGTATGCATGATATTCCCATAAGGTCTAGGATTACATTATGTTCCTGGAATACAAAGGATTTTGAGTAGACATAAATGTCTAAAATGATAGAAATATTCTGAAGCACATAGAAATGGTTAGCTTGGGTTTGTAATCTATTCAAAATGGAATTGACTACTGGTGTATGATTACCTAGAATTGCTGTTAAATTCCAGTTAGATCATAAAAGATTATTTGAATGATTTTTCTTAGTGTTACTTCCACCCCGCCAAAAAAAAAAAAGCAGAGGGAACTTTCTTTGTAGAGCACTGCTTAGTTTTAAAAATGATATCATTTAACAACCTAAATTATTTTAATGATAACTTTCTTATTGAATTTAAAACTGAAATCCAACGTTTTTCAAAAGAAACTGCACAGCGTGTTAAACTATTTGCCTAGTTATAAAGGAGATATTATATAATCAGTTAAGCTTATTAGATGTATCTTTTAGTAAAGTAATATTAAAAATTCAGATGGTCACAGTTGGCTCCTATAATATTTGGGAAGAAAAGGAAAACAGATGGGTTAACCTAAATGTCAATTATCACTAAAGGCTATCCTTACTGTAAGTACTAACCTTACCATAAAATGCTTTGTTAACTTTTGGCAGTGAATTATCACTTTGTGAGTCCCCAAACCAGGGTGCTGTACTATAATGAAAACCATTTCCATGCAGATGAATTCCTACTGTTAGCTTGTCCTGTGCTTGCCTGTTGGTTACTAAAATTCTAATGAATAGCAATGTTGCACCAAAGGGTCACTTGTTTATATTTTCAGTACATAATAACACATATAATCTGCATAACAACAGAACATTTAAAAATACTCAGCACTGCCTAGGCACTAACCATTTCAGGTACGTTAGATAAGGATGTTTGTAAGCAACAGAAAGTGACTGCCCAATGTAAGAAAAAAATACAATTTATTGGGAGGGTATGAGGTAGCTCAGCCAGAAACTGAGGAAAGTGTGAAGAACTTGGTCTTTAGAAGAACAGCAACTATGGCAGCTTTGAGAATACAGGGAGCAAGAACTAATGGAAAGGCTTTTCATGAGGTTGCCTTTAACCTTTATTGACAGTGCTACCAAGACTACCTATGATGGAAGTTTGGTCATGCCATAGAGGCCACTGTTATCAAATGTAGGAATACCAAAGTTTAGGGGCAGGTGAAGGGACATCAGACAGGCTCAAAGGCAAAACAAAGGAGATGGTTGGTACACCAGGGGACAGCTGCAATACAGACTCACAAAAAACTCAAGAAGCTGGTGGTACCATTAAGTAGCCAAGAAATATGTATAGAGAGTATTATGTAACATCATAAGATACACTGTCAATGAATACGAAAATTAATGGGCATTGAGATTGTATTGAGATTAGCAGGACTTCAGAGAAGGGTAGACTTTTTTCCCTTCTTGCAGGATGGGGATGAAGATAGACAGTAAGGTAAATTGGAACAGAAAGATCTTGAAGAATAGGTAGAATTTGGTTGTATGAAGGGAAGAAGCCATGGCCTTACAGTACAGAACACTGGGCTCGGAACCTACATTTTTGCTTCTGTTTTGCTAATCACTAGACAAGTGTTCAAGGCTAAGTCACCTCCTCATTCTGAACCTTAGTTTTCTCTTCTGCTCTTCTGTAAATGAGGAAATACAGTGTCTCTTGTTTATTTTGATAGTGTTTATTCAGAGTCAAATAAAATTATCTTTGTCAGAGTTGTCTGAAAAATTATAAATTTCCTGACTGGTGTGGCTCAGTTGGTTGGACATCATCCTGCAAAGTGAAAGATTGCTGGTTTGATCCCCAGTCATGGTACATGCCTGGGCTGTGGGTTCGGTCCTGTGTTGGAGAGCATGTGAGAGGCAACCGACAGATGTTTCTGCCTCACATTGATATTCCAGTCCTTCCATTTCCATTTCCCTTCCTCTTCTCTAAAAGTAAATAATTAAAAATAAAAAAGTTATAATATTAGATAAATGTTTATAGTTCTTTTTAATGACAATACACAACTAAGAATAATCATGTGTTTGAGGATGAATGAGAAAACCACACTGCCTGGAATGTTCAGCATGTATTGGAAACAAATGAAACATTGGTAGACAGAATGTAAAAAGAGTTATTTATATACTACTGTGGGTATCTTACCTCCATTATATATATATACATACATATATATATGTGTGTATATATATATACATACACACGCACATATATATAGACATATATATATATATATATGTGAAAATCATTCACAGCCCATTTCATAACTTATGAAAGCCAAAATTCATTCTTTTTCTTTTTTTGCCTTGAATTAACATTTCCTTTACCTTTGCGATGACTTTCTGGTCGTTCTAGTTGTACAGAGAGACATAACAAATTATAATACAGTTGGATGACGTGCTTAGGTACAGAAGTGAAATATGTCTTACGATGAACCTGAAGAAAACATTTGGGTTTACTGTAAAGTAAATTTTAGATATCTTTAGGTCATTAGGAGTATGATGATAATGTAATTTTCTACTTTTTCTAAGATTCATAACTTATATGTAACATATAAAGGCCTCATTTCCTGGAGGCAGTGACAGAATGCTACAAGCATCGCCCCAGCCTGCAAAAGAAAAGCATCCATCTCCCTCATAGAAGTTGTAAGAAGGAATATGAAATAGGTTCAGTTTCATTGTGAAATAGAAGATTATGCACCAGATGGTATGGTTTATAAGGAGAAGGAGTGCTGTCAGTGGAAGCAAAATTTGCAAATATGCAATGCTGCGGATTCTGGCCTGCAGGATCCGTGGTGACTGTGACTGAATGTGTGTAAATAAATCTCACACAGAAATACGCAGGAATAGAGAACCGGGACCACAGGACTTTTCCTGTATCATCTGGGAGAGAGCTTCCAGCCTTGGGTCCAGGGGTTTTTATTGAAGATTTTGGGCACAGAGCATCAGAATGGTCTTCATTAACTTATGCATAGATTGTAGATTCAGTCTAGGCGGTAGACAGGACCAGGGAGGTACATCAAAAGGAGAGATATGCAAATGGAAGGGCACATGGAACGTAAACAGTGACAGGAACCCTAAACACTGCTAAGAAGAGCCCAGGCATGTATTAGCATAAGTCCTTTGATCCAGGGGGAGAGAGGTTTTTTAGCAAGAGCAAGGTTTTATTTTAAACCTAAGGCCTGATTTCCCCACAGGAAATCCTGCTTCCATGAACATGGGTCCACATGTGCCGGCTTGTGCTTATCACGAGAGTCTTTGCTCATGTATGCATGAAAGCACATGGCTACGCTTACCCTACTGTGGGTATAAGAATTTCTTTTAATGCAATCCAAGAAAGAATCTACAAAACACCTAAGAAAAAAAGTTATATCTAAGCACTCTAAAAATTTCAGAATGTCTAATCATTTTTAGCTGAAATCATGTGGATTGTGTTCATGTAAACTTAGAATCTTAACATCAGAAGGTATCTGGTCTAGCCTTTTTAGTCTGAAGATGAGAAAACTGATGCTCAGAACAGTGAAATACTTTGGTTAATATATTCGTCAGCTGGGGTTGTCATAACAATACCACAGGTTGCTGGCTAAAACAAAAGAAACTTACCTTGCAACAGTTTGGGAGACTGGGAGTCCAAGATTAAGGTTCTCGCCTAGATGATTTTTGGTGAAGGCCCTCTTCATGGCTTGCGACAGCTGCCTTCTCACAAAGTTCTCACATAACTTCTTGAGGGAGGGAGGGAGGGAGGGAGGGGGAGAGAGAGAGAGAGAGAGAGAGAGATGATGATAGATATCTGGATTTCTTCATATAAGGACACTAATTAATTAAGCCCTGCCTTTATGACTTTATTTAACCTTATAATTGTCCTGGCTATCCCAGGACTGAGGGCCTTCTGTGTGGTGGAACTTTTAGTCCAACAATTGAGACAATGCCATGCAAACTAGGACAGTTAGTTGGCCACTTTAGTTATAAACCTAGAGGTAGGACCCTGGCCTCCTCATTACACTCCATTTCCTTTTCTCTTAAACATGTAAGTAAAACAGCTTGCCCTTTCATTTTTATAATGTCCTTTATAACTCTTCATCTAGTTTTTGCCCTTTTGCTCTTCTTTGCTTCCCAGTATACATCGTGAAGAGAATTATTATATTGGGTTGGCTAAAAAGTCTGTATTTTTCTTTCCATGAAATAAAAGACACATTTTTCACTTTTTACCAATAGCATTATTGATTTGGATATTTTAAGTGTGACGTCTGTCTCCTGTGTGGTATAATGTTGATTGTTTTTCATTAATGTCTTCATTTGATGGCTGTCAACTTTACCTGGTCTACCTAACTGCAGTATCGTCCAGCGAGAAATCTGCAGCACAAAACTTCACAAACCACTTTTGACAGGTTTGATCAGTTACACCAACTTCTCCACACACTGCACAAATCTGTTTTTGTGTTTGACCTTTCTTGAAATAATAAAGCATAAAATGCCAAAAATGTTGCATATTTTCTTCCATCTTCAATATTAAAATTGCTACATACAAATTCACCAATTTGATAAGTTTTTTTTAATGCACACTGATATGACAGCTGAACAATGCAATCTAACCAAATTGTTTCAAATGATGTTGAAGACAACTAAGTTCTACTAGAGCCATCTTACAAAAAAAAAACCCAAAAAACTAAATGAACTTTTTGACCAGCCTAATAGAACTATCCGCACTTTCCTATTATTATTTCATTTCTCTTTCTCTTCTAAGACTAAGAATTCATGAAGTTTGGATGTTTATTTTATTCTTCTAAGACTCAGAATTCATGAAGTTTGGATGTTTATTTTATTCAGTATCTCCCAGTGTCGGTTGTATACAAAGTCTTCAATAAATTACCATTGAATGAAAGTCAGGCAGCTTGATTAATTAAAGGATTTGTTGTGAATGTTTATAATGAGTGTCAATTTTTAAGTGAGAAAATTCAGTACTTCACAGATGCAAGACCATTTTTTTTTACCAGCAAACCTATTGAATATGTAATCATAACACTTTGCTATATGGCTTATTTATAAAAACATAAGCATTTATTATTTTCTAAAAATATAAACCAGCAATTTATCCTCAAATATTGTTTGGGAAATAAATATGGGACTATTCATTTAAAAACAAAGATATTTTAGAAAATAACCACCATAAAGTCACACCGTAGCAAAGATCAGTAAATCCTGGTCAGTAGTCCACACCTTTGGTTAGTGTGTTCTTACAGTTTATTAAGTGCTTTCCTTGCAATTCAGGGAGGTTAATTATCATTAACCCCATTTGGAAAATTAGAAAACTAAAGCCTAATGAAGTATGTGATTTTTCAGAATTTAAAGGCTAGTAAATGTTTAAATTCAGCCTTAAATCTAGGTTTTCTGTGTCCAAAATCCTTGCAGCAAAATGCCTCTCATTTCAGTATAATGGAAGGTTTGGTTGTAGTAGTTCATTTCCAGGAAGCCTTACAGAATGAGCTCTGGCATTTGCAGTGTTTAGACAATGAGAAAAATTACACATGGGTTTTTCTGACTCTGGTAACCTATGAAAAGAGGAATCTCTCTCTTTTTAAAATTCAAATTGAATTATAAGTAAATGTAGGCATATTGATACAAAGTGTCTCTTCCCTGAAAAGATTTTAATGCATCCAGGCAGCAGAGCCTATATATTTCAATAATAAATCATCTGATAATCTGAATAATTATAGAGCTATCAGTTGCTTTGTATGCGTAGGTTCCCAGGTCTTATACATTTTGTGTAGACAAAGTTGATTGCCGTTCTCAGTATTTTACAAATGAGGATCTGCTCTCCAGAGAGATGACTAACCCAGGGTCACTCAGTGTCAGAGGCACAGTTGGAATTCAGCTTTTCCTGGGACTCAAAAATATTTCAGTGGCTCCAGCTATTTTTAGAATTTGATGGTCTCTTTTAGTTCACTGAAATACGTTCTTTTTTTCTATCAGTGTTTAGCATGGTTTGAATTTGGGGCAGGTGTGTTTGATGATTTGCTGAGAAGAACATTGCTTTGTGGGATAGAATTTGTCTTGGAAAAATTCCATGCAGGGTAAGATTAGACTATCAAGTATGTGTTGGATGGAATGTTAGTTCCTCTTTCCAAACTTTCTTTTTTTCTCCCTGTAGGTCTTTTAAGCTTCCCTTCCTGTGGGGCTATTTGCAGGAGAATTTTCAGTAGGCAGTCTTTCTGATTCGCTGGTTACAATCAGTTATAAAGACCCCATTCTACAGCATAATTCACACGAGCTCATTTGTGGTACTTGGCATTTACAATGGCATCATATCATACAGTGACACACAGTACCGTTTGTTCATAATCCGTGACCGGGAGGCACGCCCTTTCAAGTTAAGAGTTTGTCTGTGCCTCATTATATTACATTGAAGCCAGAACATTCACCATTTTTGACCTCTGCAATAACTAAGCATCATAGAATGACATGAGAACAGGATATCATTCTTAATTTTAAATGGTTATCTTTTTTTTGTTTCATACATTACTTTATTGTTGTTCAATTACAATTGTCTGCATTATCTCCCCACCACTCCCCCCACCCCATCCAAATGCTCCTCCCTCCCTTGCTTCTACCCTCCCCCTTGGTTCTGTCCATGTGTCCTCTATAGTGGTTCCTGAAAACCCTTCTCCCCATCGTCCCCTCCCCCCTCCCCCTGGCTATTGTTAGATTGTTCTTAATTTCAATGTCTCTGGTTATATTTTGCTTGCTTTTTTCTTTTGTTGATTATGTTTCAGTTAAAGGTGAGATCATATGGTATTTGTCCCTCACCGCCTGGCTTATTTTGCTTAGCATAATGCTCTCCAGTTCCATCCATGCTATTGCAAAGGGTATAAACTCCTTCTTTCTCTCTGCTGCCTAGAATTCCATTGTGTAAATGTACTGGATTTTCTTGATCCACTCATTTGCTGATGGGCACTTAGGTTGCTTCCAGCACTTGGCTATTGCAAATTGAGCTGCTATGAACATCGGGGTGCATAGGTTCTTTTGGATTGGTGTTTCAGGGCTCTTAGGGTATAATCCCAGTAGTGGAATTGCTGGGGCAAAAGGCAGTTCCATTTTTACTTTACTGAGGAAATTCCATCCTGTTTTCCATAGTGGCTGCACCAGTCTGCATTCCACCAACAGTGCAGTAGGGTTCCCTTTTATCCACATCCCCTCCAACACTTGTTTGTTGCTTTGTTGTTGATGGCCATTCTCAATGGTGTGAGGTGGTATCTCATTGTGGTTTTCATTTGCATCTCTCTGATGGCTAGTGATACTGAGCATCTTTTCATATGTCTCTGGGCCCTCTGGATGTCCTCCTTGGAGAAGTGTCTGTTCAAATCTTTTGCCCTAAATGGTTATCTTTGTTCAGTTTTATTGTTGGTTGAACTTTATTTATGACCATTGTGTTGTACTGTTTTGTGTTTAATGGACTCTTATCATTGAGAATCACTGAATAGTTTGAGTTTAAAGACAAATGTTGCACCACTGTGGTACTATGCCAGTGGTGACATTTTAGATTCAGTTTCTATTGTTGTGTCATGATGGTATTGTTCCCTGGAAGTCTTCATGTACCATATTTTTTGGACCATAAGATGCACCTAGGTTTTAGAGGAGGAAAATAAAAAAAAATTTTGAAGAAAAAAATGTAGTAAAATATTCAATAATATAAATAACATTCAGACTGTAATTCAGTTACATTTGGACTAGAAGATGCACCTCCCTTTTCCTCCCAAATTTTGGGGATAAAGTGAGTCTTATAGTCTGAAAAATAACGTAAATCAATATATAAAGATTTGTAATTTTCAAACAGCAAGCATGAGTATTACTTGAGTCAATAAGTCCGGAAGTTTTTAAAGTCATAGAACACTAAATTACTTTTTAAAGAAACAATTATCCATAAGATGTTTAAATTCCCATACTTGTTATATATCCTACAGCACATATTTTTAATATTTATGTATGCTGACTTGTGCACATAGGCACATGTTAGTACTAAAAGATTGCTTCAGTCATCTCATTTCTCCAGTAATCAAGATGCTTAGATATCATTTTGTAAATCTAATCCAAAGTTCTCACCTTCAGTGCCCTTCATGTCACTTAATACCGGAACAAAACAGTGGCTTCTTCTGATTTTTGTTTTGACTTTTTTAAAAATGCAGCCCTCTAGAAATTGGAAACTTATGATCACAGCCTCCTGATTTTGTAATACCGTGAACACACTACCGTGTGTTTTGTTCTTCAGTTACAAAATCAGCTCTTTTTTTTTTTTTTTTTTTTACCAAGAGGGCGGGCACTGGTCTCTATCTGTCTCTGTACTATGGTGGTCTGCACATAGACTTTGACTCCTTAAGTAGAAAGAGAACTTAATGAAGGTAGTGTGTGTTTTTTTCTTCTAAGATGGTTCTCTCAGTTTTTCCAAGCGATCACACCATTTTCTAGATGTATGTTAATGTGGAGATGCATTATATCTTTCTTGTTGTCTGGCACCTACACTGTGGAATTGAGAATGGAGAAAAGGCAAACTTGTGTTGAGCACGGAAGTAACCAGTTTTGTAGATCTACTTCTTCAAATTAGCATGGTTATAGTATGTCCATAAGAATTTCTTTTCTTGAAAACTTGAGTTCTAGTTAAAAGAAACTAACTTACACCTTTACTGTTCTACATGTCTCTAAAACTACAGACATCCTGTGAGCTTATTTAAAAATTTTTCTCTAAGTTGAAATATTCATTAATTTACATTTATTGGTGCAAATTACTCAGCTAATACTTTAAATGTGACACTTGTTTGTTTTCTCAGAATTTGATTTTATCTGTTTAGATATTATCACATTTACAACACTATAGGTTGTGTGAAAACTTCATTATATCCCCTCCATTTTCAGTTTATTAAATTCTCTGGAGAACAGTAGTTTGTAAATGTAATTTGTCTGATGCGGACTTGATGAGCATTCACTGTTAATACTGACTGCTTTGGAGACATTGTTTTCTTTTTTTCTCTCAACATTTTTTTCTATTGTACTTATATATGTGAAAATGTCCTATCTTCTAAAAAGACACCTACACAAACTCTTAACTGTGATTTTTAATACTTTGAATGAAGCCTATGCTGCTATGCCTGGTATTAACTCTGAGTTACAGTTAAATGTGCTTCCCCTATGTCTAGATAACTTGTTGTGAGGGGTCATACGAATACACACGCACACACACGCACACACACACACACATTTGCCTTGTATACTAGCTATGTCTATTTATTGTCCTCCCCTATGTAAAACCATGGGCCTTTTTGATATGAAAGACATTCCAGTTTTTGAAACCTTTACAAAAGAAAATATCAAGGAAAAGGAATTGAAAGCTAGACCAAGTCAAAAAGTGTATTCGTATGTGTGTATGTATGTAAAGAGAGAGACACACAGAGACTGAGAGACAAATTAAGAGTGAAAAATAATGAAACAGTGAGATATAATCAGGAATGATTTTCAGAATTGGATGATTAGAGAGAAACAGAATTGAATTAAATATTTCTTCTTATACATAAATTTACAAACGTATAAAAAGCATTAAAAAAGCAAAGTTAGAGTTGCTAAATTATATTCCTTCTGACTTTAATAATTATTAAAAATCCAACAATATATATTTGTATATAAAACTGTAGTGAGTGATTGGTTTATGGCTCATTAAATACAGATACATTTCAAGGAAACACTAAGGATGACTATATCTGTATTTTCTTCCATTTAAAAAATATTCTCATACTGATATAAAAAACACAGTCAACTTAATACTGTGCAAGAACTATACTTGTTGACGTCATTGTGACTAAACAATGGGTAGCGTGAACTGTTCTGTTAGGTAGTATGGCTAGGAGAGATGAATAATTCTTTAGTTTACAAAGACAACTTTTTTGGGGTTCCCGATGAGTTCTCCATATATCAGGGGTGGCAATAAACAATTTCAGCACTGAAGCAGACCAAAAACAAAAAAAGAGTTGATTAATGGGACTAGCTGTAAGTCTTCCTTGGTTCACCACAAAGAATGTTTCTATAAAGCATCTAAATGAATCCAACTGGCTTAGTATTCTGTGAATCACTGTAGCCATTTTCTGAGTTTAAAGTTATGACTGATTTTTGTAATTCTCACAGTGGGGGACAGTTGACAACATAAACAGCATTTAGTGAATATAATTAGTAAGTCTGAAAACAAATACCTTTTTACTTTATGAAATACCTTTTTGAAGAGGATTTTGACCCTGTATGAGACTGTTGTTCAAAAAACGAGGTTAGTATGACCGAATGTGACTGATCATCTTGCAAACTGATTTTCCTATCAAAGGAAGCCATATTAATAATGAAGGCCTGGCATAACTTAAAAGCTGATAACTATGAAAGAGGATTTATAAAGCAACAGTTAATACTCAAAACTGTGAACAACAAGTTATCTCTGTGATAATTTTAGGGAATCTAAGAAGTATGTACAATTGAGTCTTAAACAATATGGGGGTTGGTGGTGCAGATACTTGAACAGTAGGAAATCCACATATATCTCTTGGCTCTAAAGTCAGCCACCAGCATCCATGGATCCTACCAATCACATAGCAAAAACTGTATTATCGAAAACTACTTATCAGAACCATGAAAACTGCAGTTCAGGCCAACTGTATTAAAACAACTCTGCATCAAAGTGGACCCACACAGTTCAAACCAATGTTGCTCAAGAGGCAACTGTACATAGAAATACTTTTTAGCTAGTAATTGGGCAGGAAGTTGGCCACATTTGTTGAGTAGTTACTTTCTGTGTAACCCTGTGCTAGATACTTTACAGATATAAAGAGAAATAAAACATGCATTTCTAGTCCGTGAGAGCCTTATGAGCTGGTTGCCAGATACAGAATGTTGTAATTCAAAAATGAGAGTCAGGGAGGTAAATAGTGGAAGTGAGGCAGAAGTGGGGTGGGGGTGTGGGGTGGCTTTTATATAGCAGCATACTCAAAACCTAATCTATGTTGCTATATAAATACAGGTTTACTAACTGTAAGATAATAACATACCGTGTTCCATAAAAGTCCATACTGTAAAGCTGTATCACTTCTTTAGAAAGGAAAAGCACAATACCAGCCTCACTGACATGTATCTTACTTCTCTTCCCCAAAACAGTCACCTAGATTTTTCTTTTTCTGACTCATATCATGGGGACAAACACAAAGCCTTGCCCTTTTTTTCTTTTGTAAATGCTTATTTTGTAGTATCTGTATTCTCAGAATACTCTCTTCCTTTTTTATGCTGCTATAAATTTTGTTTAAAACTACTTCTCAAAGTTCCTACCTATTTCTATTATAATTAAAATTATTTTTAAAATTTTGCATAAAATTAATCAATACCTATTCAAAAACTGTAAGATGAGGCTGCCACTGTTTGACTACTGTATGTTGGTCCCTTTCTGATTCACTGATTGGGCAAATTATATATATATATATATATATTCCCTTTAGTAAGATGCTATCATGCTATTTTACAAATAATAAGAATAGAGAAAATCACTATATAATGCTTTGTATGAAGTATCATTCTAGGAGCAAAGCAATTTTCTACAAGGAAATATAAACTTCTGAGGCTGTTTAGAGAAACGAATTCAGTTTTAAAATTCAAGAAAATACTTATCCTAAAACAAAATGTTTTATTTGGAAACCTGTTCTGAGGAAAGTGGAAAGGCATTTGGGGAGAGATGTGGAAGCAAATTGGAAAGGATTTTTCATCAGTTAACAGTCTGTTACATTCAAGTCCCTTTGTGTTTCTAAATCTCAGTCATCATGAAGTTGACAAGAAAGGCCAGGGAAGTCATCATCTTCTCAAAGCCTCTCCTTAGGACTCTGTTGTGTTGTCATTATTTCAGAAGTAAAATATGTCCACGACCAAGAGAGATTTGAGATTGACCTATAGTTTCTTTTAGGTTACTTAGTAAAAATTTATTTATAAGGCATTTTTTTAAATTTAGAACATTTGCTCTCATAGCGATAAATAATATAATGACTGGTATGCACATTTTTAAGGCACACGGCAGATTTCAGGAGCCATATTAAGAACAGTGTTATCTAAGATCATAGTTTTAAGTTTATGTTATATGGAAAGTAAAGGTTTTTGTTTGTTTGTTTTTGTTTTGTTTTGCCTGAGAGCCAATTGGCATTTTTCTGTCTCCTTTCTGGTTTCCTTTGTCTAGCTCAAAATCTCTTTTTTTTTTTTTTTTTACTTCTGATGCTAAAAAAATTATCCACTACCTTTATACTCCAAAGTGCTCTTATAATCACCAATTCTAATACTCTCTGGAAGTAAATAGTATGAATTATAAATTAATAAAATAAAACCCCATTCTTCAGTGTAAACAGATATAAGAAATCTGACCAAATTCATATATCCATGATTTATATTTTTGTAATTATTATGAGATGCTTACATTTCAAAACACCAAGCTAAATTAATCTGTAATTTTTAGAAGTGACTTTACCAAGGTATAACTGACAATCAAATTTACTCATTTTTAAGGATACAGTTTGATGAATTTTGTTATTTTTATAGGTTGTGTAGCCTTCACTTCAATCAAGACAGGGAATAGTTCCATCAACCTGTGTAGTTTCCTCATGAGCCTTTGCAATCAGTCCCCACTCCCAGCTTTAGGAAACTACTCACTTACTCACTTGCTTTCTGTTAGCATAGTTTCACTTTTGGTTTTTTTTTTAGAATTTCATGTGGATGGAATCATCCACTAATGCTATTTTTTGTGTTAATTTTTGTTTAGTGTGATGTTCACTTAGCATAATATGGTATGTGTGTGTGTATATATATACACACACACATACATATATCAGTAGTTTATTTTTATTGCTGTATAATATTCCATTTTATTGATATATCACAATTGTTTCCATTCATCAGTTGATGGACTATTAGGTTTTTTCTATCTATAGTTTTTGGCTGTTGCAAATAATGCTAGTATTAATATTCATATATAAGATTTAAATTTCATTTATCTTGGATAAATATCTAGGAGTGAGACTGCTGGGTCATATGGAAAGTATAGGTTCAATTTCAAAAGGTACTGTTTTCCAAAGTGTGCCACTTTACATTGAGACCTACAATTAAATTAAATTAAACCATAATGAGAGGTAATTTCATAGCCATGAGATTGGCAAAATTTTACAAATCTGGTAATGTGCAGTATGGGTAAGAATATGTATCAAAAGAAACTGCTGCTGAGAATGTAACTTGGTACCTCTATTTTGGAAGGTAATTTGGTACTATCCAGAAATGCTGGATATATAATACCCAGAAATAGCACTCCTCATATATTCTCCAGATAAACTGTGTTACAGTAGGACTTTGGAGACATGTATAAGAATTAAAGCAGCAGTAAAGGATGCTATCAACAGAGGAAATAGTCAACCCACAGAATGAGTGAAAATATTTTTAAATCACTTATTAATCTTTTTTTTATTTTATTTTATTTTATTATTTTTTATTTTTTTATTATTTTTTATTTTTTATTTTTTTATTTTATTAATTTTTTTGTTTAATTACAGTTATTTGCAGCCTCT